>JAAKFY010000020.1:820738-875738 GCA_011823955.1 Dissostichus mawsoni
ATCGGACTTTCTTTAATAATCACCTCATTCTGCACCTGTAGTTAAGACTGGAATATATAACTTCTCATCGTGTCCTGTTCTTCCTCTCTTTCTTCAGCGGAGTCATCGGCAGTGGACTGGCTATTTTCTCCATACACAGAATCCATGACACATTTCTGTTTCGCTACTCACTGAATGGTTATCCTTACATGGTAAGTCTGGAGAGCCTGAGACAGAGAACGTGTCTGTTCTGTATAATACAAAACACCGTAAACATAATCATCTCATAATTTGTCAAAACCAAATTCATAACTTTATTCCTATAAACAACAGATACACAAGTCATAAAATCAAAACATGCATTGTGCAATTAAATCTACTGTGTATGATATAGGCGATGATCTGCTGTCTGCATGCGTTTCTACTGAAGTTGGACCATTGTTTCAGACGCCTTGTGTGCCTATACAAACATATTAGCCATGTAACAGTAAACAATCTGTTTCCTGCCTCAATATCTGATGTGTTGGTCCTTTGATCTGAGGGGATTGGGTTTGAAAAGTCCTGGAATGTTATGTTTAACTTGGGCAGGTATCGAGCTAGCAAGTCTGCAAAAGAGTGGGGAGCAAGTCTCATATATGCCTTAAAGGAGATCAACTACCTTTTTAAAAAACATATATTTAGCTAATATAAAGCGGAATTGACATTATTTGCAGTCTTTTCTTTTTCTATTCTAACTTTTTTTTGTTGTATTTACCTTGTATTTAGGCTCACCATGGAGACTGGTTTGGAGGTAAAGCTGTTGGGATGGCTGTCTTAAACATTGGCAGCCTGACTGCAAACGTCTATGTGACTCATGTAAGGTTTCCTAACATCAGTTCTCAACCCTAGCTTTATGTATTGTCTACAGTTATTGATCAATGTCTGTTGTCCCTGTGTATTGATTGCAGCTGCATGCAGAGTACTGCAGAGACAAGGACTCTTATCTACCTCACAGAGTGGTCCAGGCCTGGGAGCTGCAGCAGTTCATCCGGTAGAGAGGCTTTGTTTGTTAAATCTGCGTAAAGAGACTGAGCCAGTATTTGTTTACTCTGGTGTCAATTTGCATATTATTCTCAGAACTTCCCCTGTTGTTTTTTCAAGTCACTGTAAAGCAACACTGCAGTCCCTGACAGCAGTGTTTAAACTGCAGTATTCCTAATCAGTTATTACTTATTGATACAGTTTTAACATCATTTGCGGGATTGGTTATAATGTAATTTTCTGTACCCATTAGTCACACCTCCGCTGGAGCAGATATGGTGATTCTGGGAGGGGACCTGAACATGCACCCCCAGGACCTCGGCAACAGACTCCTCAGGTCTTACACTGGACTCCAAGACGCTTATTTGGAGACTGCTAAATTTGATGTAGGTGGTGTCTGCTGATACAGTAATTAAGAGAAAACTCAGTTATAACATGGATCTTATTCTTGTAGTTTTGGCCATACTTTTACATTTATTTTACATGTCATATGGTTAATGATGAAATATGGGGCACAATGACAGTGGTAGACATCTTTACAACAGCACAGATGGCTAGCATTTAGGCTTGTTTTAAAAAACACCCCGCAAATGTTACGGCAGTCTTTCAACTTTTGATGTGGATGTGAAGCAATGTCACACTAAGAGTAGACCATAATCACCCAAGGCACTTGCACACACAACTTAAAAAAGTACACGTTGTCAAAGAGTAGTTCTGCAAAATTTTAAAGGGCCCATGTCATGCTTTTTTGGTTATTACCCGTCCCTTGTGTGTTATGTAGCTTTTTCTGCATGTAAACGAGTCACAGACCCTCGAAGTACACCCTGTAGCGAGTAAAACTCTAACACAGAAAAGACCTGTCTATGCTGCCCCAGAACGCCTCGTTGGGGATTTCTCTTTTTCCATTGTTTTCTTCTTGGGTATAGTGACGTATTTGGGTATAGTGACATGCCGTTACGTTTCGTCCACGTAGCCGTTACGTTTGGACCAATCTGCGGACTTCCTCACACCACACACTCGACGGGACGTTGCGAGGCTCGCAGCTGCGAGGTGCGGACAGTGTGAGCTGGCTCACTGGTGTGGGCTCTGCGAGACAGCGAGACACCGCGGAACTCAGCCTGAGCACACACACAAACTCCCAGCCAGGCTGTGGGTGTGTGTGTGTTTTCGGGCTGGGTTTCGCTGTGTCTCACTGTCTCGCAGACGGCCACTGGGCTCACAGGGAGGGGGGGGCAGGAGCTCCATCAAGCCGTTTAGGACAGAGAGTGAATACACATACTATACAGAGATGCTGTATGAGAAACCAATGTGAGTTTGGAAAATTGCACAGTATAAATCTATTCTAGTAGACCTCAACAATGGAATTATGATCAGTAGAAATGGCCATGACATGGACCTTTAAAGCTGTACCAAGCAGAGTCATTGTGGCTGCCAAAGATTGTCAAGAAGACTATAAAAACATGAAGAAGAAGACATTTAGTTTTTCTTTACTATGTGTATATACTTTATAAAATATTTTATAAATGTTAAAAATGATTTTCTGTTGCAGGGATGTGAGGATGGTATGACCCTTATAGCCGACAATCCTTTTATCAATAAAAAGGAGCTTTGTCCCTTTGAAAAGGGAATTCGAATCGACTACATCCTGTTCAAGGTGGGTGAAAGCTTTCGGTAATTGTATCGCCTTGTGTCTTCAGCAAGAGGTTTGAGTCAAAGGATTCATTTGTAATGTGTTTTAATTCCTAAAGCCCATTTCCTCTTCTTTATTCCCAGGGTTCTACCAAAACAGACATTTATTGTGATTACATGTCCACCACCAAAGGCTCCGTCCCAAACCATCCTTTCCCATACTCCGACCATGAGGCTCTGACGGCTGGACTGAGGCTTGAGACACACACTCGGACTGAGACACGAAGTGACAGGCAGCCAAAGATTAAGGACTCTGCTGCAGGTATGTTTATAGCAGAATTAATGACATTCAAAAAAAAAATATATTTCTATGGCACATGGTTTTTTTCTTGTACACTACTTTGACAAACAGGGTTGTACAATTCTATTCAAATCAAAGAAATGCACAGAGACACCTTTCAGTCACCTTTAATGTCAACACCTCATAGAGCAGATCTGACAGTGACAGAGCGTTAGACACTGGAAGACACAATCTTGTGTGTGAGAATTGACAAAGACATTTGCTGAGACACCGTAATGACACAGCTATGACCAACTAACTCTGAAGTTTCTGTACCCTAAACATTTTTTACCAAATAGAAAGCTGATAATTCCATCAGCAAGAGATAACCAGTTACATTTCTTGCAGAGGCGCAGGCTCCTGAAGGCCTCGGTCAGATTAGGTTTACTCTCTGACAAATAACATGTTTAGACCTGTCATTGTCTGAAGGAGAGAATGTTTACAATCTTGCTTTATGCATATTCAGAATTAACAAGGAGGACATCCACTAACATAGCTGATGAAGAGAGCCCCAGAATACAGGCCCAAGCTAATCTTGATACAAGAGAGGCCAACTGACTGCTGTCTGTACAGACAGATAAATACCTGTGAACGGAGGCCAGGACATAAGTGGAGAATTAATAGATGGAGCGAACAGTTAAACAATTCGCTTTCAATATCATAGGGATATATTTCTACCATTTTGGAGCCAAAGTGTGACCCGTAGTAGTCCCAGAACTGCTCCGAAGCCTCCTGTCTGTAGCTCTTTGACATGCTGTGAATTACTTGAAGTTACAGTAGATTTGCCCCTAAGTGATCTAATATGTGAAAATTATGCACAGCCTTTTTCTGCTTCACTGTTCAACTGGTATTAAACACACAGATTAAATTGTGTTGAAGTCAACTGTTACAAAAGTTGAATTGCCTCTTCTGTCCGTCCTGTCCTCAGGGAAACTGGCTGCGTTGGTGGACATTGTGACAGAGGCGCGTACTGAAGTCAAAGTGGGCCTGCATTGCGCTGAGAGGATGCGCTACACGGCAACGCGCACCGGAGTGATGGGGTTGGCTCTGCTGGTCCTGGAGCTGGCCATCGCTGCGGGCCCTGGTTGGCCCTGGGGAAAGAACAGCCTTTCCCTCGTACCTCCTTCTACCTGCTGGCTGCTCTGTGCTTCGCCATCCTGCTGACCACCTTCCTGCTGTACATCTTCTACACCATGGAGCTGAAGGCTCTGCAGGGGGCTGAAGACCAGATGAGGCTGGCTGTGGGGAGTCTGCAGGAGAAGCTCAGGGGCTTTCCTCTGGCTCAGCCCCACAACGCCCGCGGAGGCCCCCAGAGGGTCATGAGCCCAGTGCATTGGCCCCGGAGGAATAAAAGAGGAGCTCACTGCGGTCAAAGTGGGCTCTGTGAGAGGAGCCTTTGAAGTGAGCTTTAAGATGAATGTTGGAGAAAGTCCTATGAATGTGTTTTATGCTCTTAAGATTTAGATTTGTACTGCAGAATGCAAACGTTTTTGAAGGACTTTTCTGAAAGTAGTGCAGGACACATGCTTTTTATACTTTTGATATACTCGTCTTCACCCCTAGATTTCCCTCTTCAGCTAAACAAACACTTCCTGTTATATAACATGACACTTCTGTGCTACTGCTGTTCTTAACGCTCATAACTGACCATTTGTGTTTCTTAAGCCGCTTGTCCGACTTGCATTCCACCAACCAGTAGTTTCAGCGGGACCAGATGTTTCTGTTTTTGTTTTCATGCTTCCCTTTTGTGATCTGGACACAATCATAGTGGGTCCAGACTGTTTGCTGATGTACTTACAGAGAGAAACCCTGTGCGCTCCACTGCACGAAGACACAGACACTCCTAATGTTGAAGGTTTAGATTTAGGTCAGTACCTTTTTTATGTTGACCAGATTGTTTAGAGCTTCCATAAGCACTAATATGAAAACTCATGCGCCAGTGAATACTTTTATTTTTAGTATTGTAAGATCTGCATGTCTCATGTTTACTGTATTGCACAGTAAAGTATTTTAATGTTAGAGACCATCTACACTCCTATTTCCCAAAGTATCGCATTGATAATGCACTGTATGTATGTTTGTGTGTGTGTATATATATACTTTAAAACTTGATCTAATTGGATCACATGAATTACTTTTTAAAAGAACCATCATGTACTGTAGAGAACTATGAATGCTTAATATATCATTAGTGTGCAGTGCACTTAGCTAACCAGACAAACTACTTCCTGTTATGTGAAAGTACTTAATGATCCATGCTGCTGTAAAACAGTGTTAAGACTCGGCTGAAACCTAACCATGACCGTATTGATAATTTTAACAGTATTCTTACACTCAGTGTTGGAAAAGCACAATTAGTTCTTAATCTCATAAAGGTCATAAAATGTAAAATAAAACATGAAGTTCATTCCAATTGAAAATTGTGATGGGCATGATTATGAAAGCAATAATAAAAACTATAAATCCACCCTTCCTGACTGCTGAGGCTCTGGATGAATGGGAATGGCAGTGCATGATGGGTTCTTCACATTCACCACTAGAGGGCATTATAACTTCACGCTAACGGATGGGAGCATTCACCCCACACTGACTCTTCGTCAGCAGTTGCAAAGATCTCGGAGCATGTGGGATGACAGCCAAATTTACCAAAGAATACCAACTGGCACTAAAGAAAAGGCACCCATGGGTGTGGTACACTTAACAGGTTTCATTTTTTTCCCACAGCAAATCACAAATGCTTTAACTGACACCATGTTAAAACCTAAACCATCATATTAAGTGCCATTACCTGAAATAAAACAGAAACAGCAATATGTAGGAGCATGCATTTCACACTGAAAATACAGAACACACATGCTTTGCATGTACATTAGGCTATACTACACCTGATGCAAATTCGTTTTCAGCTAAGTCGTTGTACAAAAATCTATCATTGATTTTTGTACAAAGGTTTTTTGTAACCGAAAAAGGTGGAAACAATGCAGGCCTGTATTTTAGGAGAACAGGATTTAAATGAGAGGATAATAGAGTAATAGAGTAAGACACTTGCCACACAGCTCTTGTGCAACCCTGGCCTTTCTTGTGACATAATGTAACATACAACACTTGTTTATAATGTTTTTCCTTTTAAGTAAGCTGCTGTCTTTATTATGCATTTTGGCTAAAGTCATAATACTCTTTCATGCATGACCTGAACTGAAGTTACAGTATAGTAGTTCTACTAATATGGAGGAGGCGTGTGCGCAGTGGATAGAGCCTTGGTGTTGGGATCAGGGGGTCACAGGTTCAAACCCCACTGCAGTCAGCATGTCGTTGTGTCCCTGGGCAAGACACTTCACCCCAAATTGCTCCTGTGGGGATTGTCCACAGTATTGAGTATGTAAGTCGCTTTGGATAAAAGCGTCTAACAAGTAACATGTAATGTAATATTGTATTATCCTGTTTCATACCTCCTTTAAAAACGTTTCTTGTATTGAAGTGTTTTCTAGTGATGGCATCACATCCATCTCTTGCATTAGTGGCAGGTATTATCATCAAAATATACTTCAAGTACCAAAAGTAAGAGTAGTCATTATGCAGACTGGTCAATTTCAGAATAATATATATGATATGTTGTATAATTATTGATGCATTAACGTGTTATCAAAGCTGGTAAAGGTGCAGCTAGATTTAATGACGTTGTATGCTGCAGGGTAGCTTGTGAATTTACTCCAGGTGTAACTAAAGTCTGATTTAAGTGTTGATTATATTTCATCATCCCAAATCTGCATAGAAGGTATTAATAAGGTATTAAATAAATGTAGTGGAGTAAAAGTACACGTTTTACCTCTGAATTGTAGTGGAGTAGAAGTACAAAGTAGCAAAAAATGGAAATACTTGAGTATATACTTTAAAAAATGTTACTCAAGGACAATACTTGAGTAAATGTACTTGGTTACTTCGCACCTCTGGTTGTTACGGCTGTAACCTATACATTTAAAACGTATCCTACCCAGCATAAAACGTGGGGAAAAAGTTAAATATAAACACCTTAAATTGTACTTGAGTGATGAGTTCCTTTCATTACTTCCAATAGCTGTTGGCCTGTGGGGAATAGTGTAGTCAGCTGCACATAATGGCGTGGTATTTGTCAGGACTGGCAGCAGATAGCGGTGTATTGTTGCTGGATGGGCGCGGTCTGGTGTTCAGGGCAGGGCAAGGTGCACTTTACCTCCGGCAGCCCAGACACTCTGCGGCGGACTGGCTTCCCTCTGAGTGTTGTTTAAGCCGACCGGACAGTTTCAAAAATGGCGACTCTGGACCACCTTAAATCGGTTATTTCCATCGGGAATGTGGACCACACGTCGCTGGCTCTGCCGTCCAGTAACCAGTGCCGGTCCGGGCAGCAGCGGGTCCGGGAGCAGGTGGAGACCCTCCGGAGGAGCAAGACCCGGCTGTCCAGCAGCAGGAGCGCTTCCACTTCTCTATCTCCGACATGTAAGAGAGCAGCCAACGCACCTGGGCCGATATTCAACAACTCAGTACACAAGGAGAGAGTTTATATAGTCTGCCATTAAAAACATAATTTAGACTTTCATGTTAGGAGATGGACATGTAATTATTCACATAAGAGGTCATTACCTTCCCAGGAAGTGTTCTTCTGTTCTAATTATAAAGGGAAAATAGAGACAAAGTTCTTAGTTGAACTGGATTTGATGATAGGCCTAAGTTGTTTTCAGGGTAAAGTCCTTTAAGGAACTGCTACATTTGAAAAAAACAATATGCAGAAAATATCATTGATTTTGGAGGGTTATTTGTTTGGAGTGCAAATGTTGCGTTCATGGTTTGGATTGCTTGTCTTTTTTGTCAGCATCACAGAATAACTATCGACTTGAATATCATGAAACTTGGTGGAACCCTTTAAATTATGGAGCCAATCAAAACCAAGGGGAGCATTCTCAACTGAACTGTAAGCTGGAGAATACAGAAGTTTATAATGAACAACTCCTATTTGGTTTGTGGTCATATTTTTCTAACCGAGACGGAGGATTAAATATTACTAAAACCTTGGCTACGTCCCTGGCCTGTACATCGTTTGTTGTTCACCCCAACGCCCTGATTTACCGAAAGAAATACTTTAACACTTTTTGGTTTCCTGCTCTCTAAATTATTGGTGCTTTCAGGTTTTCATGCTTCTGACCTTGAAATCCTCTTTTAATACCACATGGACACTATTATTTTCAAACACAAACCTAAGATCAGACTTGCCGAGTAGGTAACATATGTTTCCTTTGTCTTTAAACAAAGGTAATAAATGGATGACATTAATCCCAGATGATAACGCTCTACATTTCTCCTCAGCTCCTACCATTGACTCCGTGTTCATAGAGCTCCAAAGTTAAACTCCAGCGCATCTAATGGAGGGTTCATCTTTGCAAATGGCTATTCTAAAACTGTAAGTTATACAGCTTATCTATATTGTTGTCACACGATTGATTGGCAACAGTACCTGATGTGGTTGTATTATCATCACATTGTTGTCATTGAGGGAATGATGTGAGTCTGATGCAGGACTGTAGCTACCAATGAGGGTCGTTGTACGGAGTATTCTACCTATACAAGTGAAGTTACACTTGGTGTTTTGTAAGGCTGATAAAGATCTTATTTAGAACCTAATAACTTTGAATTAGCACATTTTATTAACAGTGTAGAAGTATTTAAGATACCATTTAGATTAGGGCTGCAACAAACCTCTATTTTCATAATTAATCAATCTATCTGCTATATACTTTCCTAAATAATGGATAAAAATGTTTGTCCTGTGTCAGAAAAGTTGTTAATTTCCCCCAATATAGTGTTCTTGTGATTCAGATGGCTTCTTCAAATTGCTTGTTTAACCAAACAAAACCAAAATATATTTAATGTACTATCCTATATGACATAGAAAAACTCGCAAATCCTCACATTCTAAATACTGGAATGAGTTTGAAAAAGGCCCATTATAAACGATAAAATAGTGGCGGATTAATTGTTTTCTAAAGTCCAACACATTGTCTGAATTATTTGACGTAGTTGAAAATTGGAAACGTAAAATCATTTTAGATTTAAAATAACAATAATTTAGTGAGTTGCATAAGGGAGTTTTTACTAAAGACATCAATATTAAACAAATTCTGACCTGTAAATCAAAGTAAAAGGATATATTTTGCCACTATTTTGTTCAACACAAGAAACGCACATGATAGCAATTATTTGCATATTGTGTCCGCAGGGCTGCCATGTCACCAAAAAGTTGTTTCACAATTAAATGTTCTATTGCCAGCTCAATATCAGTCACAAACACATTTAATCTTTGGTTCTGCAGCACAGCCGAGAACCAAACTTCAGCTGGTATTCAGTCAACAACATACAGGGAGCCAGTGTGAAGAGGACTGCAGGCTCTACCTATCAACATTTGAGGTCTTTCGCCGGCATCGGCTCCACTGCGCTGGGTCAAGCCAACACCAGCCACAGTGAGCCTGGAATGGCCTGGAATCGCTCCGTGCCAAAACGCTCTGCTCCTCCGCAGAGATTTCCTTCCAGCAGGGCAATCTACAGGGAAGAGAGAAGCAGCGGTCACTTTGTAAAGACCCCCACCTCCCCTCTGCAGTTAAAGCCCATGTTCACCATGAATGGCACCGGTCAGACCAAATCAAGCAACCACTTCCTGGGCAGCAAAGTTGAGATGACCAAACAGTTACTGACGGTCCTGCAGAGACCAAAGGAAATACAGGGTGAGTGAGATTAATAACTTCCACATTTTAGACTTAATCACATGTTTCAGTAAACAAATTATACTGGCATGCTCTGTGTATTGAAATAACATTTAGATTGTATTTTAATATATTTTAGGTCAGATACTGCTGACATCACTATGAAGCAGGCTGTGGAGTATCTCTCCAATGCGGAGGAAACATATCAGCACTGTGGCGCTTCCTACATACAGCACAATACTTTCATTAACGAGAAGGCTAAAGATGAGGTGTGTGACTTGTTCTTTTCATATCATGTTGACTGACATTTATTTTAATATGATACATTTATTTTAGAGTCAATGTTGAAATCTTGATTGACAAAGGTGGAGTTAATATGTCATGCCAAAATGAAATCCTGTCATTGCGTACTCACCCCATGTCAGTCAAAACTCCAGTGAAGATTTTGTAGTAACTCAATACAGCACTGGCTTGTCATTTGGTAACAGTGAAGGATGTGGGATACAATGTGTGATTTCCTGTGAGTCCCTCGTGCATGGATCTGTAGTTTGATTCCAGCACAGAAATGACTTCAGCACTAACAATTCAAATATTTCAAACAGGAAGTTATAGGACGAAAAAACATTAAATGGCTGTCCTTGGAAAAACATGGTTTGAATTCTATACAAATCTTATGGATCCTTTTTATTTATTTTTCCTGTAGTGTGTTATAGGTTTGTGTGCATGTAAATGGCCTGCAAAGGCTGATATAACAGTGTTCACATCAGAGGCAGTTTCTCTCCCACAAATTATAATCCCTATAATTTAATTATTGCGAATTACCACTCTTTGAACAACAAAATCCCCTTTGCATCACAGGTGTTGAAGTTCAAAGGAATCCATCCTCTGGTGGATCTGCTGCGCAGCCAGAGCTCACCGGTCAATGAGACGTCCTCTGCTGCCCTCCGTAACCTGTCCTTCAAAAGCATCAGCAACAAGGAGGAGATACATCGCTCAGGAGGCATCACGGAGGCTGTGGCTCTGCTCAGAGAGACAGACTCTGTGGAGACACAGACACAGCTGACAGGTATACGTTAACTCTGAAACCTATAGACCCACATACAGGTACATACACACCTATCCATGCAAACAAGTCAAACATAGACACCTTTGTTGTGTATAACAACATAAACCTGTGTTAGATCCTGCTGTCATTCACTAAAGCTCTTCTTAAGTGCTGTCTTTCTGTCAAGTGTTGAAGGGTCATCAAAAAATGACATCGCTAATGTTTTAGTAACACTGATTTCGATGGAACTGTGTTAAATGGTTAAAGTTACAATAGACCGGTTTTAATCTCTTTGGCGATAAGCAGTAATTATTTTTGGATCTTTGCATCGGTGGCTAACTCACCATCGGGTTACCACCATCGTGTGTTCAAGATTACCTTAAACTACGGATGCATTCAAGCGCCAAGACAAGTTTCAGGCACAAGTTTCAACAGCTTTTACTGTTGGTAAAACGTTTGATAGGATAGTAAAGTGTTCACACACATTGAACCTACAAAATCAACATGCCGATGATTTATATTTTCAACAGGCAGTACATGAATATTTGATTGACAGGTTTTCTTTTTCTGTCTAGGTCTCCTGTGGAATTTGTCGTCTGTCGACAGCCTGAAGCCAGACCTGCTGAAGAGTGCTCTGCCTGTGCTAATGGAGCGAGTGATCCTGCCCTACACTAAAGGTCACGACAGGACCAACAGCAGCAGCCGAGACCCAGAGGTCTTCTTTAACGCTACTGCGTGTCTAAGGTGAGAACAAAACTCCAACTGAGCACCTGATAACATGCCAGGGTTTTTGCTATGGCTCTTAGAAATATTATGTTTTTACCTATGTGTAGCCCAGCTCAGGATCAAAGAATATGACATCACGTTATATTTCACTAAGCTGAAAAGTCAACCTAAGCAACCTATAATTAGTGCATTAAACCATTAGCATACAAATTCAAAATAGCAAATATATTGGCTCCAAATAAGGCAAGGCAAGGCAAGGCAAACAAGGCAAGGCAAGGCAAGTTTATTTATATAGCACCTTTCAACACAAGGCAATTCAAAGTGCTTTACAAACATGAAAGACATTAAGAAAATGGCATTTAAAAAACAGTCATTAAAAAGCAAAGATAATAAAATAAATTAAAAGACAAAATACATGAATAAAAGTTACAGTGCAGTTTAAGATATAAATAGTTCAATTAAAAGCAGCGGCAAAAAGAAAAGTCTTCAGCCTGGATTTAAAAGTAGTAAGAGTTGCAGCGGACCTGCAGGTTTCTGGGAGTTTGTTCCAGATATTTGGAGCATAACAACTTAATAAATAAGCCAAACATTTTCAATGCTACATACATAAATGGGTTTGTTTTTTCTCTGTTTTATTGGCCATATCGACAAAAAGGCTGTCCTCGTATGGGGATCCAGGATAGCAAACAGGACGGTTTTTAGTAAACATATTATTTGGTATTTTTTACATTGAATCCATAGAGAGTTATTCAGTTTAAAAAAGACGTGTATGAGAAAGATTTGTGAGCAGTACAAAACTGGGTAGAAGTCATCAAGAGTTATCACGCTTGAGAGTGGATGTGAATCTGCTACAAACGCTGTAACACAGACGGATACTGTCAACTAATAGCAGTGGATTTATGCTTTTACTACTCACGCTCATGATCTGCTGGTGTTTTTACGATGGGCGGGGTGGGGTTCAAATCCATGTCAGAGATATTCTCTGGAAAAAGGCAAATAACTACTGTATCATGTAAATCCTTTTATATTCCCTTACTATCATTTAGTAAATAACATTTCGACCAGATCCAACACAATCAAAGTTTGCTATTAAGTTACCTTTGAGAGAAAGATGTGTATTATTGTATACGTTAGTAGTTCAAATGTAATTATCATAGGACTCAGTTGCCAGGTTGGACTTAGCTCAAAGGTATGAAGTTAAATAGCCTTCGTTTTAATAGGTTTTTGCTAAACGTTTAAGAGAGATCTTTATTGAGCTTTAATGTTATTTTAGAGGCGGTTGTCCATTAATATGTTTTCTTGTTTTCTGGCGGTTCATAACGTGAGATTCATTATGTTTACAAATCTTTACAAGCTGTTAGAGTAGATGCTTTAAGAAAAGGAAGTGTTTTTAGTGTTCTTATCTGATGCATCAGAAAGCAGCGTCTGTGTTGTAAAACATTGACTGACTTCCCGTGTCATTCAGTGAGAGCTTAGAGTGTTTCACTTTCTTGACTGACAAGATTACTACTGTTTACTTTTAAGGCAAGGTGAAATTAATATCAGACAATTCAATCGCTTTATGAAACCTTTGCTGCAGGGCGTTTCCATTACTGTCTCAATCTGAACCATAAAAATAAAACTATATTTGCATAGTGCTCTTTTAAAATAAATCAAAAGTACTCCTCTAAACGAACAATTTCAGAATAATGTATATGTTATTATTGGGTTATTGTTATTATTGATGCATAAATGTGTTTTGTGATTGTTTTTTTCCCCTTGTTTACTGTACTGCTTAGAGGCTTGTGAATTCCACAAAGGGATCAATAAAGTTTATGTTAACCTGTTATTATCCTGAATCATTTTTTAACGTCATTTATATATATCTTTTTCAAACAGAAACCTAAGCAGTACGAAGCAAAGCAACAGACAGACCATGAGGAAATGTCGAGGTCTGGTCGACTCTCTGGTCAATTATGTAAAAGAGTGCGTCGATGCAGGAAACCCAGACGATAAGGTGAGAAGGGGATAAATGAATGTCTATTGTATTTATATATTGCGTGTTAAACCTGCATGTTTCCTGCTTTACTCACATGTCACACCTTCCTATGGAACGAACAAAAACAACATTGTTACTACAGCAAGAAGCTGCGGTTTAAGTTAACCAGTTTACTATTGTAGTACGCAGAGAGCAGTTGTACAGCAACAAGTATCGGTGAGTCATAATGTGCTCACTGCCGGGATATCTGTGTACTTTAGTATGAGGCCTTTACACAGCCATGTATACAAACTGTTACTTTTAACAGTAAATATAGGCAGGCTAGTCATTTTTAATGTTCAAACAGCTTTTGCTCTGGCCTTTCAATCAACTGTTTCCATCGAAACATATGGATATTGTCACTTTTCACTGTTCTAGGAAGAGTAAAATATGTTTACCATTTTCAGTCACAAACAAATGTTATATAATTTATTTATGTACTACAGCTTTCTATTTTAATTTGAATAGATTCTACAGGAAAGGGACAACGTAACTATAGGTTACTTACGTAACCCCAGTTCTCAGAGTAACATGAAGTGAGATGTCTCACTATGGGATGCGCCTCAACGCGTATGCACCAGAAGCATCAATCTCATTACGCCAATCCTGATTGGCTGGTGATCTTGACGACAACGTCAGGGAATCCACCCACCCTATAAGTAGCTTGCGCCACGACGCAGCGTCATTCAAAATAAGCACCTCTTCTCGCTTCGCCTCAGCAAGAAGGGCCGTCAGGTGAGACATCTCACTTCATGTTACTCTGAGAACTGGGGTTACGTAAGTAACCTATAGTTCTCATTCATAACACTCCGTTCGATGTCTCACTATGGGATATTGAGACTCCCGCATTGCCAGACATGCTTATCTCGAAAATCACCAACACAAAAACAGAACTTAACAGGTAGAACCCTGTCCCAATACGGGGCCCAGCACTGCGCGGGCCACACTTGGAGCAGAAACATCTAGCCTGTAAAAGCGGACAAAAGTGAGCGGCGAGGACCAGCTCGCTGCTGCACAAATGTCTTGAATGGAAACACCCTTGAACAAAGCCCAGGATGTAGCCAATCCACGAGTAGAATGAGCGCGCAGGCCCGTTGGTGCCTGCAAACCCTGACTCGTATAAGCCAGAGCTATCGCCTCCACAATCCAGTGGGAGAGCCGTTGCCTGGTAACGGGCTTGCCCTTATGAGGGTTAGCCCAAGATACAAAGAGTTGGTCATTGCACCGAAACTCTTTCGACCTGTCCATATAAGTGCGCAAAGCACGAACTGGGCAAAGCAAATTCGGCCGCTGTTCCAGAGGAACCTAGCGGTGAAGGAAATGCCTCAAGGTCAATGGGAGTGCATGAGCCAACCACCTTAGGCACAAAGGCCGGGTTGGGCTTCAGCAATACTCTCGTTTGCCCCGGGGCAAACTGAGTACACGAAGGATGCACAGAGAGCGCGTGAATATCACTGACTCGTTTGGCAGATGCCAGAGCCAGTAACAACACTGTCTTCAGTGACAGGTGTTCATGTCAGCGTCTTCCAGGGGTTCAAATGGAGCTCGAGCGAGCCCATCTAAAACCACTGTCAAGTCCCACAGGGGCACCAGTGACCTGGAAACGGGGAGGAGCCGGCGAGCCCCTTTCATAAAACGGCAGACCAAGGGATGTTGGCTAGCCGTCTTACCCCAAAGCCCACATGGCATGCGGCAATAGCAGCCAGGTACACTTTGATCGTGGAGAAAGCTCTGTGTTTATCAATCAGATCCTGTAGAAATGATAGAATCACACCGACAGGGCATTGAAAAGAGATGTGTTTCTTTTGAAGACACCACTCCTCAAACACCCTCCACTTACAGTCATAGAGAGACCTGGTGGAGGAAGCCCTTGCACTCTGAATAGTGTTTATCACTTTCTGAGGGAGCCCCACTGTACTCAGGTTATACCACTCACGGGCCAGGCCCATAGCGCCAGGCGCTCTGGGTGTGGGTGAAAAATCATCCCCCCCGCCTGAGATAGTATGTCCCTGCGTAGCGGGAGCTGCCACGGCTGTCCGCACAGCAGCTGATATATCTCCGCCAGCCAGTACATTGCAGGCCAGTGTGGAGCTATCAGGATCAGTGTGTGGCGTGTTCTCTCACTCTGGCCAGAGTTGGAGGTATTAGAGCCAGGGGTGGGAACGCGTACAGAAGGACCGGGGGCCAAACGTGTGCGAGCGCGTCCACGCCTAACGGTGCGTTTAGATCGCGCATTGAAAAGAACAGCTGACATTGAGCATTTTCTTTTGATGCGAACAGATCTACCGCGGCCCGGCCGTAACGCACCCACAGCTGACTCACAATCGTTGGATGTAGAGTCCAGTCTGCGTATAGTGGTGCACCCTGGACAGCAGATCTGCCCCGAGGTTCCTCACTCCCGGTACGTGTGTCGCTCTCAGAGAGAGGAGACGTCCGCAGCTCCATAAGATCAGTTTGCGTGCCAGCATGTGTAACTGGAGAGAACGCAAACCCCCTTGGCGGTTTATATACGATATTGTGGTCGTGTTGTCTGTCCTCACGAGGACATGATGTCCCCTGAGAAAAGGCAGAAAGCGTCTTAGGGTGAGAAACACCGCTAAGAGCTCCAGATAATTTATGTGTGACCGTTGGAGGTCTCTGCTCCAGAGACCCCTCACAGGTCGACCTTCGTATATGCCCCCCCAGCCCGTCAGACATGCGTCCGTGGTGACCACCTTCCGCGATAGGACAGCACCCATAGGCACGCCTCGTACTAGGAAAGTCGGGTGCAGCCAGTGGCGCAGTGCCGTTACGCAGTACAGTGACCATCACTCTCCGCGCGCCATGACGCACGGGGTCTAGTCTGAGGGCAGCTACCCAGCGCTGAAATTCCCTCATGTGTAAGCGGCCCAGACGTACTACTAGGATGGCTGACGCCATGAGCCCCAGTAACCGCAGACATGATCTGAAGAGAACATATTTGCGTGGCTGGAAATGAGCGAGGCAAGCCCTGAAGGCTTTCACTCTTCCGCTGACAGGCGGGCTGTGAAGGGCACCGAGCTCAGACGTAAGCCCAGGAAGAGCACAGACTGGGCTGGGGACAACATGCTCTTTTCTGTGTTTATTACAAAACCCAGGTCGAGCAGGTGTTTCATGAGGATATTCGTCTGCGTAATAGCCTCCTGCTCCGACTGTGCCAGAAGGAGCCAGTCGTCTAAATAGGTTGCCAGGCGAATACCCTGTTGTCTTAACGGGGCTATCGCTGCTCCGTACATCGCACAAACACCCGTGGGCTGAGAGACAGACCGAAGGGAAGCACTCTGTACTCGTAACAGACACCCTGAAAAGCGAACCTCAGATATTTCCTGTGTGGATAATATACTGGGATGTGAAAATACGCGTCTTTCAGGTCGATTGATGTGAACCAATCGTCCTGACGCACGAGACGCAGCAGGGATGTGTGAGTAGCATCCGAAATTTGTATTTTCTGAGATACCCGTTCAGAGCCCTTAAATCTAGGATGGGGCGAATTCCATTCCCTCCCCGTTTGGGAACGAGGAAGTATTTGGAATAGAAGCCGCTCTGACTCCGTTCGGAGGGTACGATGGATATGGCTTTCTTTTCTAGTAGCGAGAGAATCTCCTGCTCTAGAATGTGAGCCGACGCTCCCCGGGCTTGTGATTGCACAATGCCCGAGAAGCGAGGGGGGGTGACAGCGAATTGGAGTCTGTAGCCCCGTGATATCGTCTTGAAAACCCAAGCAGAGCATGTGAGCATCTTCCACCTTTCGCTCCTCAAGCGAGTGGAGACGTCACCATATCTCTGTTGTTTGCACTCTGTGACCGCATTGGTTGTGTTATGGCGCCCTCTAGTGTCTGAACACGGTGGCATTCCAGGTGACAACCTCGGTCGACACTGCGCATGCGCGCGGTGATGGTGCGTTCACAGACCCGGTCCACCGTCCGCTTTCCGAGAGAGGCGTTTACCCACTCTCAGAAGCGGAGCAGTCACCCGACTGTTTATTGATATTGTTTTTCTTTTTAATATTTTCGACTGCGCCCTTGGCTTTAAGCCTGGAAGCGACAGTGGCAAACATTTTATTTTTAGACCCTTGTGTGTGTTGTGTGACTCGAACACTGGCAGGAACTGCTGTCAGTGTTGTGAAGTCTGCTTCCCTCATGGCGCGAACTGGAGGATGACGTGCTGTCATCACCCGAGGCGGCGGGAAGGCGGGGGCGTGGTTGTCCCCCGGAAACACATGGGTGCTGGACACGTGCGGAACACGATCCAGGGCTGAAAGAGAACAGGAAACCTCCAGCCCTTTCCCCGAGGGGGGGAGGGAAGGCTGTCAGGCTGCCCTCTTCTTCTTCCTCGCCTGGTGACTGAAAGTCTGGGTCGGCGCGCCTGTGTGGCTGCTGCCGGGACCGGGGACTTTCTTGGCCAACTCGTCCGCGCCTCGTGTCTGGTGGGAGACCGGGGGCGGGCTGTGGCTTCTGCCGCCTCGGGACCTTGAACAGGGCCGAGTGCGGGGCAGCCTGGGAGAAGGTCCGTCGCAGGACCGTTGGAGGCGGGCTGGGCTTTCCGAGGGAGGCAAAGCTGGAGAGCTTCATCCTCCTTCTTCTTGGCCTCACACCGCTGTTGCATGGAGGCAAGAGCAGTGCCGAATATGCCCTCAGGGACGATTGGCATGTCCAACACGTCCTCCTTTTCCCGGTCCGGGAGGTTCGTCAGGTTAAGCCATCTGGCTCTCTCCTGCACCACCATCATCCCCAGCGACTTGCCTGTGGCCTGGACTGCACAGCGCTGCACGCGGAGGCAAATGTCCGTGATCGCCGTGATCTCCTCCCACACGGCCGGTTCAGGTTTTGCTGTCATGTCCGCACAGAGCTCCGCTTGGTACGCGGTCAGCATGGAGGAGACATTAAGCGCCCTGACGGACAAAGCAGCCGCTTTGTAGGCCCGTTCAGTTATCGCTGACTGGAACCGGTCCGCCTTTGTCGGCAGTGTGGGGTTCCTGCTCGGGGCCGCAGACAACCGCGGTTGGAGGTGGGCTGCCACAAGCGGCTCCATAGGAGGCATGCGGAGCAACCCGAGCTTCTCCATGCCCTCAAAGTCCAGAGAGGAGGCTCCCTGGATTGGGGCCTTGCTGCTGAAGGGGCGGTCTCTCCAGGAGACCGACACCTCGTCCAGCAGCTCTGGAAATACGGGGAGAAGTTGCCTTGTCAGCCTCGCGGCTTGGGGCAAGTTCTTTCCCTCGTATCGAGACCTGGAGGTCTCCCTGGCCACTTCAGGCCAAGGGATGTCCAGTCTGGACGCAGCGCGTTGGCACACGGCCTGCAAGTCCATGCTGAGGCGGGGGAGCGGTGGCTCGCCTTCGCCTGGGGAAGCGGACATGGCCCCAGGCTTGGCAGCCTGGGCAGACGAGACGAAGATGTCATCTTCGCCCTCGTCCGAGTCGGATAGAAGGAACTCCGAGGTGTATTCTTCTCCTCCTCCCCATAGTCCAGCTCCAGGACATCCTCCGCGGGTGAGACCATGGTGAGGTCCAGTTGGGAGCCCCAGCTTGACACAGCACGGGGCCCCCTTCCCGCGGCTGCCGCCGCCGTCGAGTCCCAGCTTGACACAGCGCGGGACTCGACACCCGTGGCGGTCGCCACCATGCCTTGCTCGCCGGTCGGCAAGTTTACAGGCATGAAGGGGTCTCGGTCCGACATGCTAGCTTGGCGTGCTAGCCGTCGGCGGAGGCTCTTGGCGGTAAAACGGGTACAGTGCCCGCACGAGCCGGGGGTGTCGATCGCCTCCTGGGCATGTTGCAGCCCGAGGCAAGACGAGCAGACCTGGTGTGAGTCAGTGCTCGAGATCTTCAGCCCGCAGCCGCAGAGCCGAGCCCCCGAAACTCCGTCTCCTCTGGTGTGAGGGAGAGAAGAATCCATCCTCGCTAGCCGTGGTGTCGGCGTAGAAGGGACAAACTAGCAACAGGTGTGTTACTGTTTGCGGGAAAAAATCAAAAACCTTACCGTTATTCGTGGAAAAAAACGGCAGGGCAGATTCCGATATTAACTGGAGTGTTAATAGAGAAATTCCCGTGCGAAGCAAAAGTAGCTGGCAAGCGTCCGGCGACCGAAGGTTAGCTTTCGTAGATCAGTCTGTGGACCGTTAAGCTAGCTAGCTACTGATCTTCCTAGATGTGCTTCGAAGCGAGAAGAGGTGTTTGAATGACGCTGCGTCGTGGCGCAAGCTACTTATAGGGTGGGTGGATTCCCTGACGTTGTCGTCAAGATCACCAGCCAATCAGGATTGGCGTAATGAGATTGATGCTTCTGGTGCATACGCGTTGAGGCGCATCCCATAGTGAGACATCGAACGGAGTGTTATGAATGAGAACAGGAACCAATCAGACGAAATGTAGTGGAGTAGAAGTACACAGTAGCATAACATGGAAATACTCATGTAAAGTACAAGTATCTCATAAGTGTACTTAATTACAGTACTTGAGTAAAAGTAGAAGTACTCAGATCCGGTACTTGAGTAAAAGTAGAAGTACTGAGATCTTGTACTTGAGTAAAAGTAGAAGTACTCAGATCTTGTACTTGAGTAAAAGTAGAAGTACTCAGATCTTGTACATCTTGTACTTAAAGTAGAAGTACTCAGATCTTGTACATCTTGTACTTAAAGTAGAAGTACTCAGATCTTGTGCTTAAAGTAGAAGTACCAGAGTATATGAATACTCTGTTACAGTAAAAGTCCTGCATTCAAAATGTTCCTCAAGTAAAAGTAGAAAAGTATTCTCATCAAAATATAGTTAAAGTACCAAAAGTAAAACTTTTACTAACTTACTTAGTTACAGTAAGTAAGTTAGTAGTGGAGTAAAAGTACAAATTAGCATAAAATGAAAATACTCAAGTAGAGTACCAGTACCTCTAAAGTGTACTTTGTTCCAGTACTTGAGTAAATGTGGTGACTCACACTTGAGGGTCCCCGGGGACAGGATGTCATCGTCCATGTCGTCCAGGTCGTCTGACAGGAGGAGGTGCTGGGGGGGGGGTCTCAGCCCCAGGAAGGAGGCCTCAAGGTTCAGGGCCGCAGCCAGGGCCGCCAGCCCCGGGTTGGACACCAGAGAGAAGCCGCTCAGCGCCTCGATGCTCTGCCAGCGGAGCAGCTTCTCCCTGAGAGCCGCTGTGACCTCCGCCAGAGCCTGTCTGGGGGCGGGGCTTAACCGTTAGAGCCACTATGATTGGCTAATGAGAAGCTAATGCAACAACAACACCAAGTAGCATCATCCCTATCTGGTCCAGCTGTAAACAAAAACAATACAGGTACAAATATAATAATATATATATATCAATTAGCTTCTCCCTCAGCACCTACCTGGGGGCGGAGCTAATCCGTTAGCGCCCACAATGCTATGTGAAGGCTAATTTGAAGCTAATGCAACAACAACACCAAGTAGCATCAAGTAGCTTCATCCCTATCTGACAGCGCACACACAACAGCTGTAAACAAAACAGCTGTATAAGTAATACATATAAGTGTATATGTAATGTATGTAAAAAGTGTATTAAAGTGTGTAAAAAGTGTATTAAAGTGTGTTAAAAGTGTATTAAATGTGTACTGAATGTGTATTGTGTGTATATTAAATTGTGTTAATGTGTGTTAAATGTATATTAAAGGGTTTTAATGTGTTTTAGTGTGGTATATTTATATTAAATGGTATTATGTGTGTATTAAAGTGTGAACCATCAGATCCTCCTTCACACTCTCCAAGAACTTGGAGTTTCAGGCTCTGAACTTTCCCTCCTCACCTCATACCTCAAAGACCGCACCTACAGGGTAACTTGGAGAGGGTCCGAGTCCGACCCTTGTCAATGAACTACAGGGGTCCCTCAGGGCTCTGTTCTTAGTCCCCTCCTCTTCTCCTTGTACACAAACTCGCTCGTATCTGTCATTAGCCCGCATGGTTTTTCATACCACTGCTACGCTGACGACACCCAATTAATTCTGTCCTTTCCCCGCTCAGAGACCCAGGCCGTCGCACGCATCTCTGCTAGTCTAGCTGACATCTCTCAGTGGATGTCTGCTCACCACCTCAAGCTCAACCTTGACACTGAACTGCTTTTCCTTCCGGGAAAAGATTGTCCCACTCTTGACTTAACAATCAACATCGGCACCTCTGTTGTTTCCCTGACTCAGACTGCAATGAATCTGGGTGTGACCCTAGATAACAACCTGTCCTTCACTGCAAACATCACTGCTACAACCCGCTGCTGCAGATACACGCTGTACAACATCAGGAGGATACGTCCCCTCCTGACCCAGAAAGAGACGCAGGCTCTGGTCCAGGCTCTCGTCATCTCACGCCTAGACTACTGCAACTCCCTCCTGGCTGGTCTACACCTGCATGTGCCATCCGACCTGCAGCTCATCCAGAATGCAGCGGCTCGTCTGGTCTTCAACCTTCCTAAATGTTCCCACACGCTCCTCCGCTCACTTCACTGGCTTCCAGTAACTGCTAGAATCCACTTCAAGACACTGGTACTAGCGTACCATGCTGTGAATGGATCTGGCCCTTCCTGCATCCAGGACATGGTTAAACTGTACACCCCAGCACGTGCACTCCGCTCTGCATCGGCCAAACGGCTCGCTGCGCCCGCACTGCGAGGGGGACCAAGTTCCCATCAGCAAAAACACGTGGGTTTGCTATCCTGGCTCCAAAATGGTGGAATGAGCTCCCCATTGAAATCAGGAAAGTAGAAAGCTTACACATCTTCCGGAGCAGACTGAAAACTCATCTCTTTCGACTCCATATACTAACAAAGGACTGGCTTATCTAAAGCCAGTTGAGTAGCACTTGAAATGTTTTGGCTCTATGAAACCTGATGTTCTTATATGATTCTGTTTTCTTCTAGTTTGTATCTTCCTGGTCGAATGCACTTATTTATTAAATGAAATGTAAATGTTTTTGAGGCACTGACTTGGCGCAGAGGATCTTGTGGTCCACGTCGTCCATGGAGGAGCTGTGAGCCACGTGGAACGTCCCGAACAGAGAGCTCCTCTTCCTCCTGATCTTCTCCGCCTGGAAACACAACAGCGCTGCGTTCACTGAGTTCAAAGAGCAAGACTTTACATTCGTACTTTTAACCAGTATTTTTTCGCTCTGTCTAGATTTATTTTTTAACTATTTCTTCAAATTCTCAGGTTTTTAACTCAAAGTTTAAAATCCTCACCCCCTCCCGGGCCTGCAGCAGCTGTTTCTCAGCGCTCTGTTTCTTCAGGCTGTAGTTCTGACACTCGACTTCGTGTGTCAGCTGCAGCCAGAGACCCAGGGGGGGGGGCAGGGAGAGGGGGGGGGCACCCAGCTCCATCTCTGCCTTCCTCAGAGCACAGCGCACCTACACACAGAGAGAGAGAGAAAGAAAGAAAAGAAAGAAAGAAAGAAAGAAAGAAAGAAAGAAAGAAAAAGAAAGAAGAGAGAGAGAGAGAGAGAGAGAGAGAGAGAAGAGAGGATTCATTCAAAGAAACAGGAAACAAGGGAAGGAAGCAGGAATAAAGAGACCAGTAAAATGTATCTGCTTTGATGTGTGCTGTGATGTCTCCTCTACATCACCATGTGTCCCCGGTGTGTCAGGAGACTCACAAAGTGATGTCTCCTCTACATCACCATGTGTCCCCGGTGTGTCAGGAGACTCACAAAGTGATGTCTTCTCTACATCACCATGTGTCCCCGGTGTGTCAGGAGACTCACAAAGTGATGTCTTCTCTACATCACCATGTGTCCCCGGTGTGTCAGGAGACTCTAAAAGTGATGTCTTCTCTACATCACCATGTGTCCCCGGTGTGTCCCCGGTGTGTCCCCCGTGTGTCAGGAGACTCACAAAGTGATGTCTTCTCTACATCACCATGTGTCCCCGGTGTGTCCCCGTGTGTCCCCCGTGTGTCAGGAGACTCACAAAGTGATGTCTTCTCTACATCACCATGTGTCCCCGGTGTGTCCCCCGTGTGTCAGGAGACTCACAAAGAGTCAGGAAATAAACCCCTCTCTGTTTTCCTCTGTACCACATCTCTAAAAACGAGGGAATAACCGTCATGACCACATTACTAAAATGTGGGCGGGCTTTACACCCACGGGCCAATCAGAAACGTTGCTGTCAGAAACAATGAGACGTGTTCTGGAAGTAATTTGGAACATGATATGGAGTTTAATCACAGCAGCGTTTAGCTGAGTTTCTGCTGGGAGGATTCTCCTGATGAGATCTACTCTCTCTCTAAAGCTACAGACCCAGAGTCAGCTCTTTAGTAGCAGCTGAGAGAGAGGGGGGGGGGGCTACAAGGATCTGTTTGGGGTTTGGAGCAGGACACTTCAGAGACATGTCTTTATATATCTGAGACCTATAATATATGCCTAAAATAAGTATAATAGGAGACCTTTAAAGTGTATAATATAGGTAGTACCTGGTCCAGCTGGTGCTCGGCCCTCCCGCCCCCCCCTCAGGTCCCCCCCCCCCCTCAGCTCTCGGAGGCGCTGAGCTTCCTGTCGGGCCGACAGAACCCCTCGCCCTGCAGGCGCTGCTGGACCTGCAGCTTCTCCTGGTGCACGCTGCGCTGCTGCTGCTGCGCCTCCTCGCAGCCTGGACACACATATATATATATTATTATTATTAATAATAATTACTGTTATTAATGTCTCTGCAGCCTGACATAAAACACCTTATTATTAATATTAGATACTGTTATTAATGTCTTTGCAGCCTGACATAAAACACCTTATTATTAATATTAGATACTGTTATTAATGTCTCTGCAGCCTGACATAAAACACCTTATTATTAATATTAGATACTGTTATTAATGTCTCTGCAGCCTGACATAAAACACCTTATTATTAATATTAGATACTGTTATTAATGTCTCTGCAGCTGACATAAAACACCTTATTATTAATATTAGATACTGTTATTAATGTCTCTGCAGCCTGACATAATATCTGCTCTTCCTAAGATTTACTATGCCATTAACAACACACAGTACTAGGCTCAGATATCTTTTAACATACTATAATATGACTTCTTCTGACACACTGAACATAGCAGCAGATCTGTTGTGGTTTAAGGGGACACGAATGAGCAGAAGAAGAAAAAACAGAAGAGCTGTGAAACATGTTACAACACACACACACACACACACACACACACACACCACACACACACACACACACACACACACACACACACACACAACACACACACACACACACACAACACAACACACACACACACACACCACACACACACACACACACACAACCACACACCACACACACACACACACACCACACACACACACACACGTGTGGGGACTCGCCTCCCTTATGGGGACATAATGGAGGTCCCCATGAGGGGAATCATTAATTTTAGGGTGAAGACTTGGTTAGGATAAGTCTCCAGGAAATGCATGTAAGTCAATGTAATGTCCCCTGAAGTGATGTATACATGGTATGTGTGTGGGTGTGTGTGGGTGTGTGTGTGCAGAAGCTTTCTGTCTCCAGTCCTTATATGGTCAAAGAATAGTTGGCAGCTTAGTCTGAACACACCCCACCACCCACACACCCACACCACACCACACACACACACACACACACACACACACACACACACACACACACACACACACACACACACACACACACACACACACTACTACGTGTTTATAGGAGATATCAGGACTTGTGAAAAAAACGTGACAAATTGGGACATGCCTTTCCAAAGATCCTAGGGACCTGGGAATAAAAGCATTTCATATCCATGCTTCTTGGAAGACATCCATCTGTTGAGATTTTGTCTAATCCTATATTTTGCGGAGACCTGATTTTAATACTACTTCTGAGGACATTTACAGGTTTATGTGACTTGTGAGCCCCTTAGCAACAAACACTGATATTTCATGTTTATATGAATTGTGACCCCATAGATACACACTACATTTTCCAGTTTAAGGGACTTATGAAGACCCAGTAATACACAAAATAGAGTCTGTATTTGCAACTTTGCCTTTATTACTTATGTTTGAAATATCTGCATAAGAAGCATCGGTGTACATTAAAAAACTAAAATGTCAACATTAAATAATTACTCATGTTCGCCAGTCAGGTAACCTCTGACACGAAAAGTCTATTAATATGAACTTGTTGATACAACATATTAAAACTGGGCAGTCCAGAAACATAAAAAAGTTAAGTTAAATGGTATATAGCATTTAATTGTGGTCAGTTTACTCTTAAAGTCTTAATATTTTTCTAGCTACAAATTCTCTAATAAATGTTTATGTGAAAAAAAGGATGAAACACTTTATTTTTTTCTACATTTAATGAATTGCTGGCAAAATATATAAATTGAAGTATAAACCAGAATAGGAGAAAATATGAAAATAACAGAGGGTGCCCTCATGACTATTCCTTTACCGGACAATAAGGATATTATACTTGATTCATGTTGCATAGAGATGGAACCATGGTGACAGGCGCTGCCTTTGATTAAAGAATTCTTAGTCAACTAAAACTCACAGGATTATGTCAACTATCCAAAATGTAGTGCTTTTTAAGTACAAAAGATGTCTGTGAGAATTATTGTTGCCAGAGTTGGGTTCACAATTTCCGTGCTATGATAAAGACTTGTGGCAACAATTTAAAAACATTGTTTGTTGACTTTGAACCTAACAACCAATTATTTGGTCATATAAATTGTAAAACAACCTTTTTTTACACCCAGAATAGACCACCCACAACCCAGACACTTTACCCCCTATCCTCCATTGTGTGATGCAGTGAAGTAGATATGGTTTGAAAGGAATGAGCAACTTTCTCTTTAGTGTCTTTCTTGTAAAAAGAACAGAATTCACTTTGTATTCAAACTTCCAGCTTACATGAATCATGACAAGTGTACACTATGTTTAGTAAACCAGTTTAAATAAAGTATTATATTTAACATAGTTCACCAAAGTTACCATAAATGAGGCATGTTACATGTAACCCCAACTCCAATTTATTTTTTAATAGTTGAAAGACCACATTAAACAACTTGTGGGCAAGAACAAAGCAATGGTGTAAACTTGGGAAATAATTATGGATGTAACAATCTCTTGAAGTACTAGTTATATTGCTTTTGAGACAGAACATAGTATTAACATATAATCTCAAACCTTCTAGTGGTTGAAAGTGACGACGAGAGGGAGGTTATAAAACACATTAAAATCCCTCATGGATACATGTCAACAGATTAACATTTGGCAGCTACAGTCAATTTATGTGACATGCTTGTACAAGAACAAAACAAATTAAATCATTCAAGGAAACAAGATAATATCAAAACCAAGCCAAGTTCACACATTAACACAAGAGGTCTGAGGTTAGGCTGATTATAAAATCCCTACCAATAAAACTGCAGGGAAGGAAGAAACAAATCTTATTTAAAAAAATTGTACCTCAGAGCAAGTTGGCATGTTATAGTCCTATGCATTCATCTTCCTTTTTAATGCGATGATTCTGTTGTGAATGTAATATTTTATGGCAACCCAGTCCCTGTCTTTCAAAACTACTGGCTCTGCCTTGAGACAGGAGTCACAGTCCTTTTTACCTGGTACTCTGCAGCTTGTTATGAAAGAAAACAAATGCCGCTCAACAGCCTGCACTTCGTCACCTGTCCACTTGCTTCTCATCTTCCCAGCTGTCATAAATGGAAACAAAACACAATGTATTTGAAAAATTGCTCTGTTAAAGTGAAAAATGGGAGATATGATAGAAAAGATTATAGTTTGTAGTTAAATGATAGCATCATCAAATGTGTGTGAATGATGGCCTCTGCCATCAGTGTATGAATTTGCATGTGAATGGTAAAAATGTTGGCATGAATTTGCGTGTGAATGGGTAAATGTTGGCATGTACTGTAAAGCGCATTAGTTGTACAAAAAACTAGAAATGTCCTTTTTGAAATCCATTTAAGATCAATACATTTTTGTAGTAGAGTAATGTAAATACAACGTGCTTATTACCTTGCTTTCCATTGGAGCACTTTGAGGAAGCTTTGTTTGAAGCCAAGTGAAGTGTTGTGTTCTTCTGGGAATCTAAAAGGATACATTAGAATATAATGCATGATAAAAGCACAGAGTCACATACTGCCATTCCTTCGAAAACAAGACTTAATAATTGTTTTCACCATAAGTATATTTACTTCAAATATTGTGTTGTTTGGGTTCCTTTTATATTTTACCATGTCTTGGTTGATTGTCGCTGATGTTTATGTTGTCTAAGAAGGTTGAGGCAGAAGTGCCCTCCATGTTGTCCAGGGTGGTTGCGTCAGGTGTGTTCCTTCCAAGTGTATGATCCCCATAAGTCTCAGATCTTGAGCCTTTGAAATGAAAATAAAATAGAAGCGTTATGACGTGTTTGCTTGTATTATCTATTGCAAACATCTCAATGTCATGCAATTCTACATTAGAAATTAATCAGATTTTTGGATGTAAACATTATCTGACTGATTAATTAATGTAGAATAACTCTTCACAATGTGATTGTTTGAAATGAGATGGATCACTTCCAGTATCCCCAAATAAATCAGCATCTGATATTTATAATTAAACACAACATACCAGTGCCCTACGGAAGGATAAGTGCTCAAGGAAAAAAATCCATCCCATTGCCCTTTCACTCCTTCTGCCATATTAATAAACTACACAACCCTTGACATGGCCCCTACAATCAATGTAAAGGTAGGTAGGACATCTACCGATAGCATATCACTAGGGTTATCAATTGGGCACCTTTCTTCACTGGTGTTTCATCATCAGGCCCATGACACCTCGGGAAGGCTCAACAGTTAGCTCCGGTTCACAGAACCACAACCCTCCATATTAGCCTTCCACACACATAGAACTTCCTTGTGCTAGAGTTTCCTTATCTTGTCCTAATATCAGGAGGAAGGTGTATCCCTCGATTATTTTCTCTATATGAGTGAATGTGCTAAATATTATTTGCTATATTACATATTGCTTTAAAACTTTAAGGTTACCTCCTTTACTTGGCTGAACATTCCTTTAACAAAGTGAAATGGATCCCTATACAAGGCTGCTATCAATGATTCAAAATCATTCAGCACTGTACTCATGGATATTGTCTTCCATCTTCTGTAATTTATTTACCGCTGTAACGCCTTACAGCGCATCTAACAATTTTATCGGGTTTCCTATTAACTGTGTCCTTTTTCATTACTTAATTATATTACAACATACTGTTTGAGTCAGGATACCTATTTTTTGATGTATGTCAGCAATGGATTCTTCACCAGTTTCATCATCACTCGTGCTTACTTCATCTGGTAGGGTAAAACAAAAAGGGTTTTAGTATGGGACTGAGAACATTAGAGATTATTTAAGATCCAGCAAGAACTTTGGTTGTTGATGTTACCTTCAGGATTGATCTCTATGTCATCCAGCCCTTTCCCCTGCAGGTCAGACAGTCTTCCTTTTTCCATTGCTATCAGCAACTTGCTGACTTTTGCAAGTTGCAGGGTACTTTCTGGAAGACGGTAGAATTCTCTGTGGACACGAATGTCATGTCCTAGAAAGGTGGCAAGTTGATCCATTTCGTTTTCCTTGAGGTTAAGTACTGTGGACAAAGTGGCGACTTGTTTCCGCAATCTTGTTGAGGTGAGTGCCTCTGGGTTTTTCGCACCAGATTGGTTTGCATACTTGCGAAAGCAGTCAGAGCCTCTGTAATGGGAAAGACCACCTGGGCGTGCAAACAAGTATACATTGTCTGTGTGGATTTGACACTCATTTCTCTTTTCCACAAGTAAGTTCATTGCAGCAATCATTTCAGGTGTGAGAAGCACAGGCACCATCCTTGACCTTTTACCCCGAATCTCAACCCTGTCAAAGTACTTTGTAAGAGTCTTTTCAAACTCGGTTAGGCCCATCATAATGTCAGGATTCAACTCCGTACGATTCCTGGATGTGAATGTCTGGAGCTCCATTTTTGATACTTCCCCCTGTCTTTTTCTGTTAAAGAGCACTATCTGTGTCAAAGTAACTTGAGCAAGATTTCCAAAGCTTTGGCTATTCGGTTCTTCCGCAAGGTCCTTCATGCACTTAGCACGCTCAGTAGATAGTAACTTGTGCAGCAGACACACATCGCTTGTAAAGGGCAACACTTGTGGTTTATTCCATTTGGCCTGTTGAAGTGTACCTAATGCAGCACCTGAAATGGACTCTGTCCATCTTTTCTCGTAAAGAATGGCAAATTGCTTGGCAGACTCCGCAACAGCATGGCGATTTGCAATGATAGCATTGCATTGCACAATGCCTGCAAGTCTGGCCAAACTGTGCCCCAATTTAAGAGCCAAGGATGGAATTTTATATGAGTTGCTTACCAACTCATAACCAGCAACCTCTCTAACAGCTCGTATCATGTGGGGAAAGTTACTGGGCATAACAAGATCTTCGGCTCTTTTCAAAGGACTTATTGCTCTTGCTGTTATTAAAAGTCTTGCCATCTCTCTCATTTTTTGGCGAATGTAATCATTTCTTTTCTCGTGTGGTTTCCTTGCATTGTAAAGGGACTCACCGAGACTAAGGATGTCCCTTTCGCTCCTTACAACCGAGGAAATGTCATCCTGGTTCATTTCACAGGCAATCTTCCAAACTGCTTCCTGAACTGAATCAGGTTTTGGTAGATCAAGGTGGATCCGTTTTCGCCCACCTTGAGGCTCTCCCTCATAAGGCTTCTGAGGGCAGTTTTTAACATGTCTCCATAGGCAATCTCTTGCATAGAGTCCCTGACAAAACTTGCAGTGACGGTAGTCATCAGATTGTTTCTCTTTAGAAGGTCTTCGACAAGCAACCATTTCTCCAGCACCACAGCTTGCAACGGTAGCATTATGGTCAAAGTTTCCCCTCTTCTTAAGGGAGCGCAACATCTGTCTTCTTTCACGGGATCTTTTATTAAAACCGAAAGCCTTTGAAACATCAGGCTGTTCACTGTGGGCGGATTCGAGGTGTCTTGCCAATTTAGAAATGGCCTTTTTACAATACAGACAATATTGTTTCTTGTTGTACTTTTGTTTTGTAGTGTTTGGTAATGCTGTGACATTTATGGAGCTCTTCTTGGGAGATGTATTTTCCGAAAAATGTGAACTACTACTTGTCACTGTGCTAGAATAACCGCCACTCATCCTTGAAGAACTTGGTTTCACTGAACATGTGGTACTATCCCCACTTTGTCCTGTACTGATCCCCAATGACTTTTTCACTTTGTGGGTAGGATGATTTTCTTTGATTTTGAGTCCCTTAATAGAAGAAATTGAGTCTGAGGAATTCCAACTTGACTCTGGAACAAAGTCGGCATCATCGTAGTCTGTAGCATCTGAAGATTCATCCATCAATTCATCAATGTCATTAGACATCTAGAGGAAAAAAAAACAAATATTCTGATTCAGTCAATAAATAAAACATTTATTTATAGCTAGGTTATAATTCTCCTTTGGCTATCTTTAAATTGTGCATAACAAAGGTTTTGCAAATGTGAAAAAATGTGAATTTGAAAATAAATGACGAGAAAGATTTTATTTCCTTAATAGAATTTTTGTTTTTCAATTGTATTTATAGATGTCTATTTGTATGTATTACCTGGTCACTTAAACTATCAGGATTTCCATCATGAAATCGACCCTCATCAACATTCATTCTGCATCTCAGACTCAAAGTCCGTTGTCTCTCTCTCTCAGTTACCTTTTTTTCAGCCTCATCATATCGATCATCACACTGACCATGATGCTGCTTCAGATTTTGAGGATGGCGGGTTGCTCTAAGCTGTCCAAATGAAAAACAACCTTAGCCTTACTTTAAATTCTATAATGTATCCCCACATAGTAAATATCACCAGTTGTTGACAAGGACAGGAACTATTTCAACTAACGGAGGTAAAGCAGCTGTCTTACCTGCTCTGCAGTAGGTACCTTGTGGAAGGGTACAATTCCATTGGACTTGCTGGTCTGAAATGAAAGGATGAAGAAGCATATTTGTTTGAAATGACAAAGTACTGTATATGGAAATTATGATACAATATTCAAATTATTGAATGGCACTGTTGTATACTTGACACAACGATGAGGACCATTTAACATAAACGTAACAACATTTGGGTCATATGATGAGATGAAGCTTACATTTTTTTAAGATTGACCCTATTTGAAATGTTTAGATTTGATTGATTAATTTGACGTTTTGAGAGGTAAAGGATCATTTTCCTTTCAAAATAAAAAAAGGAGAAGGCATTTTTTTATGCATTGGACTGCATTGAGACATTACGTTAAATATTTAATTACCTGTAGGAAGGATGAGGTGGATCTCTGGCTCGCATCAGAGTCAGCTAAAGGCTGAGCCACGATCATGTCACTCTGTGTCTGCAATTTAAAATACAACAATAACGTAAGAAATCCATTGACTTTTCATGTAGGGGACACAGATTTTAGCAAAAACAATTCACTTGAGGATCTGGGCTTGTAACTCTAGACTCTATAGAAATAGTTTGAACTGTACAATATCTACTACCCAACAATATGAGGACGATGTAACACACACACTCTGCACTCGTTGGGTTGTACCATATGGGGACGTTCTCTGAAACACATCAAGACTACCCAACCTAAAACAAAATGAGGACCTGACGACTGAAGTTACATAAAATCAGTGTTCCTGACTTCTGAGGTGTGCTGTTGTTGTTAAAAAAACTGAAATCCCCATAGTAATAACTATGGATCTACTTCCCTATTAATTAAATCATGTAAACTGATACACATTTAGGTTGAGTTGGCAAATTCATTGGAGAACCAAAGGAGAAAAAACACAGAATTTATGGGCAATAAAGATAATGTTCATGTTATAAGAGGTAGTTACTGCTATCAAATAGTAGAAGTATATCTTTCCACTCTTGTTTTTAGAAACAATTAAGAGTTATATTGACATTCTAAATGTTTTAAACCTATTCATTTTAATTAGGTAAAAAAAAGGCATTATATTTTTGCATTGTACTTGACTGAGACATGAATTGACCTTGTATAGAATCAATCTACAGTATAATGTTTAATTACCTGTAGGAAGGATGAGGTGGATCTCTGGCTCGCTTCAGAGTCAGCTAAAGGCTGAGCCGCGATCATGTCACTCTGTGTCTGCAATTTAAAATACAACAATAACGTGTCAGAAATCCATTGACTTTTCATGTAGGGGACACAGATTTTAGTAAAAACAATTCACATGAGGATCTGGGCTTGTAACTCAAGACTCTATAGAATAGTTTGAACAGTACAATATCTGCTACCCAACAATATGAGGACGATGTAACACACACACTCTACACTCGTTGGGTTGTACCATATGGGGACGTTCTCTGAAACACAGCAAGACTACACAACCTAAAACAAAATGAGGACATGACGACTGAAGTTACATAAAGTCAGTGTTCCTGACTTCTGAGGTGTGCTGTTGTTGTAAAAAAAACTGAAATCCCATAGTAATAACTATGGATCTACTTCCCTATTATTAAATCATGTAAACTGATACACATTAGGTTAAGTTGGCAAATACATTGGAGAACAAAAGGAGAAAAACAGAATGTATGGGCATAAAGATAATTTGTCTTTATAAGAGGTAGTTACTGCTACAAATGGTAGAAGTATATCTTTCCACTATGGTTTTTAGAAACAATAACAGTCAGTTTGACATTGTGAACATCTTTCACAACACCTTTGTGTTAATGAAGTTAAAAGGCATTATTTTTTGCATTGTACTTGACTGAGACATGAATTTACCTTGTATAGAAACAATCTACAGTAAATGTTTAATTACCTGTAGGAAGTATGAGGTGGATCTCTGGCTCGCTTCAGAGTCAGCTAAAGGCTGAGCCGCGATCATGTCACTCTGTGTCTGCAATTTAAAATAAAACAATAACGTGTCAGAAATCCATTGACTTTTCATGTAGGGGACACAGATTTTAGTAAAAACAATTCACATGAGGATCTGGGCTTGTAACTCAGACTATAGAAATAGTTTGAACTGTACGATATCTGCTACCCAACAATATGAGGACGATGTAACACACACACTCTACACTCGTTGGGTTGTACCATATGGGGACGTTCTCTGAAACACATCAAGACTACCAGCCTAAAACAAAATGAGGACATGACGACTGAAGTTACATAAAGTCAGTGTTCCTGACTTCTGAGGTGTGCTGTTGTTAAAAAAACTGAAATCCGCATAGTAATAAGTATGGATCTACTTCCTATTAATTAAATCATGTAAACTGATACACATTAGCTTAAGTTGGCAAATACATTGGAGAACCAAAGGAGAAAAAACACAGAATGTTATGGGCTATAAGATAATTTTCATGTTATAAGAGGTAGTTACTGCTACAAATGGTAGAAGTATATCTTTCCACTATGGTTTTTAGAAACAAATAACAGTCAGTTTTGACATGTGAACATCTTTCACAACACTTTGTGTTAATGAAGTTAAAAGGCAGTATATTTTTGCATTGTACTTGACTGAGACTGAATTGACCTTGTATAGAATCAATCTACAGTAAATGTTTAATTACCTGTAGGAAGGATGAGGTGGATCTCTGGCTCGCTTCAGAGTCAGCTAAAGGCTGAGCCCGATCATGTCACTCTGTGTCTGCAATTTAAAATACAACAATAATGTGTCAGAAATCCATTGACTTTTCATGTAGGGACACGGATTTTAGTAAAAACAAATTCACATGAAGGTCTGGGCATGTAATTCAAGACTCTATAGAAATTGTTTGATCTGTACGATATCTGCTATCCAACATATGAGGACGATTTACACACACACTATACACTCGTCGGGTTGTACCATATGGGGACGTCCACCAAAACATATCATGTCTACCCAACCTAAGATGATATCTACTACCCAACAATATGAGGACGATGTAACACACCACTATACACTCGTTGGGTTGTACCATAGGGGACGTTCTCTGAAACACACAAGAACTACCAACCAAAACAAAATGAGGACATGACGACTGAAGTTACATAAAATCAGTGCTCCTGACTTCTGAGTGTGCTGTTGTTAAAAAAAAATGAAATCCCCATCGTACTATGGATCTACTTCCCTATTATTAAAGCATGTAAACTGATAAACATTAGGTTCAATTGGCAAATACATTGGCAAAAGAGAAAAGACATAGATTTAGGGGCAATAAAGATAATGTTCATGTTATAAGAGGTAGTTACTGCTACAAATAGTAGAAGTATATCTTTCCACTATGGTTTTTAGAAACAAATAACAGTCTGTTTTGACATTGTGAACATATTTCACAAACACCTTTGTGTTAATGAAGTTAAGGCAGTATATTTTTGCATTGTACTTGACTGAGACATGAATTGACCTTGTATAGAATCAATCTACAGTAAATGTTGAATTACCTGTAGGAAGTATGAGGTGTATCTCTGGCTCGCTTCAGAGTCAGCTAAAGGCTGAGCCGCGATCATGTCACTCTGTGTCTGCAATTTAAAATACAACAATAACGTGTCAGAAATCCATGACTTTTCATGTAGGGGACACAGATTTTAGCAAAAACAATTCACTTGAGGTCTGGGCTTGTAACTCGAGACTATAGAAATAGTTTGAACTGTACGATATCTGCTACCCAACAATATGAGGACGATGTAACCACACACTCTACACTCGTTGGGTTGTACCATATGGGGACGTTCTCTGAAACACATCAAGACTACCCAACCTAAAGACGATATACTACCCAACAATATGAGGATGTAACACACACACTCTGCACTCGTTGGGTTGTACCATATGGGGACGTTCTCTGAAACCATCACGACTACACAACCTAAAACACAATGAGCAGATGACGACTGAAGTTACATAAAGTCAGTGTTCCTGACTTCTGAGGTGTGCTGTTGTTTTAAAAAAAATGAACCCCATAGTATAAGTATGGATCTACTTACGTTATTAATTAAATCATGTAAACTGATACACATTAGGTTAAGTTGGCAAACACATTGGCAAAAGGAGGAGGAACATCCCATAAAGATGGGAAATGTACAAGTTTTCATCGATCTAGTCATTCTTTGACCCTTATGTTGTGTTCGGGTCGGGTTTCAAGTTAGAAATTATAAAATAACTACGCTCTAGTTTTTTTATCGGAACAAGGCTTCATGATATCCTCCACAATAGCTATATAAACACTAAAAAACAGAGTTTGACAATTTTAGCCAAGTCTGAAGATCTCTAAAAAAAAAAACTGTATACAATTTGGTGTTCGGTCTGGGTAGACCCAGCAGCATTGTGTGGGTCACTCGGGTCAAATCTGGCCCAATCAAGATTCATCTTTGACTTTAGACACCCTCCCCACCCCCACCCCTTCATCCACTGTAACAATATTTTTTTCGCAACATGCACCTGGTCTCCACTCCCTCTGGCCCCCCTCCCCCCACAGGAACCCGACCTTTCTCAAAGAATGTACACTAATACTTGAACCTGAACACATGCACATGTGCCAACCCAGTCTCACGGCATTCCGTGTTATAGTCACGAAATAAATGTATCTATCGATTCGTGTTCACCAACACGATTTTCCCCTTTTTTTCGTGTCACACGAACGATTTTAAAAGCAATGTATTTCTATTGGTAGATGTTTCGTGCCTGCACCACAGCCGGGTCTTGAAGCCGGAAGCTGTGTGTTTTATAAAAATTTTCTTACTCAATATCAAGCCACGATTATTGTTTTTATTTTAAATGTATAATGTCGGACTTTCTTCCGTCCGTGAGGAAAATAAATGGGGCTCAGATACTCAGAATACTGAATCTGTATTTTTTAAATCTTTTTTCCTTCTAATTTGTTATTATTTGGTGTAGGCACGAAACATACTACCAATAGAAATACATTGCTTTTACAATCGTTCTGTGTCAGAATACTGAAATCTGTATTTTTTTAAATCTCTTTTTCCTTCTAATGTTTATTATAACTGTCAGTTTTGACATTGTGAAATCTTTCACAACACCTTTGTTTAATGAAGTTAAAGGCAGTATATTTTTGCATTGTACTTGACTGAGACATGAATTACCTTGATAGATATATCTACAGTATATGTTGAATTACCTGTAGGAAGGATGAGGTGGATCTCTGGCTCGCTTCAGAGTCAGCTAAAGGCTGAGCCGCGATCATGTCACTCTGTGTCTGCAATTTAAAATACAACAATAACGTCAGAAATCCATTGACTTTTCATGTAGGGGACACAGATTTTAGCAAAACAATTCACTTGAGGATCTGGGCTTGTAACTCGAGACTATAGAAATAGTTTGAACTGTACGATATCTGCTACCCAACAATATGAGGACGATGTAACACACACACTCTACACTCGTTGGGTTGTACCATATGGGGACGTTCTCTGAAACACATCAAGACTACCCAACCTAAAGACGATATACTACCCAACAATATGAGGACGATGTAACACACACACTCTGCACTCGTTGGGTTGTACCATATGGGGACGTTCTCTGAAACACATCAAGACTACACAACCTAAAACAAATGAGCAGATGACGACTGAAGTTACATAAAGTCAGTGTTCCTGACTTCTGAGGTGTGCTGTTGTTGTTAAAAAAAAATGAAACCCCCATAGTAATAAGTATGGATCTACTTACGTATTAATTAAATCATGTAAACTGATACACATTAGGTTAAGTTGGCAAACCCCATAAAGATGGAAATGTACAAGTTTTCATTGATCTAGTCATTCTTTTGACCCTTATGTTGTGTTCGGGTCGGGTTTCAAGTTAGAAATTATAAAATAACTACGCTCTAGTTTTTTTTATCGGAACAAGGCTTCATGATATCCTCCACAACAGCTATATAAACACTAAAAAACAGAGTTTGACAATTTTAGCCAAGTCTGAAGATCTCTAAAAAAAAAAACTGTATACAATTTGGTGTTCGGGTCTGGGTAGACCCAGCAGCATTGATGTGGGTCACTCGGGGTCAAATCTGGCCCAATCGAGATTCATCTTTGACTTTAGACACCCCTCCCCCACCCCCTTCATCCACTGTAACAATATTTTTTTCGCAACATGCACCTGGTCTCCCTCCCTCTGGCCCCCCTCCCCCCACAGGAACCCGACCTTTCTCAAAGAATATGTACACTAATACTTGAACCTGAACACACACATGCACATGTGCCAACCCAGTCTCACGGCATTCCGTGTTATAGTCACAAATAAATGTAATCTATCGATTCGTGTTCACCAACACGATTTTCCCCTTTTTTTCGTGTCACACAGAACGATTTTAAAAGCAATGTATTTCTATTGGTATATGTTTCGTGCCTGCACCACAGCCGGGTCTTGGAAGACCGGAAGCTGTGTGTTTCATAAAAACATTTTCTTACTCAATATCAAGCCACGATTATTGTTTTTATTTTAAATTGTATAATGGCGGACTTTTCTTGCCGTCCGTGAGAAATAAATGGGGCTCAGATACTCAGAATACTGAAATCTGTATTTTTTAAATCTTTTTTTCCTTCTAATTTGTTATTATTTGGTGTAGGCACGAAACATACTACCAATAGAAATACATTGCTTTTACAATCGTTCTGTGTCAGAATACTGAAATCTGTATTTTTTTAAATCTCTTTTTCCTTCTAATGTGTTATTATAACTGTCAGTTTTGACATTGTGAAAATCTTTCACAACACCTTTGTTTTAATGAAGTTAGAAGGCATTATATTTTTGCATTGTACTTGACTGAGACATGAATTTACCTTGGATAGATATAGTCTACAGTAAATGTTTAATTACCTGTAGGAAGGATGAGGTGGATCTCTGGCTCGCTTCAGAGTCAGCTAAAGGCTGAGCCGCGATCATGTCACTCTGTGTCTGCAATTTAAAATACAACAATAACCAGTCAGAAATCCATTGACTTTTCATGTAGGGGACACAGATTTTAGTAAAAACAATTCACATGAGGATCTGGGCTTGTAACTCAAGACTATAGAAATAGTTTGAACTGTACGATATCTGCTACCCAACAATATGAGGACGATGTAACACACACACTCTACACTCGTTGGGTTGTACCATATGGGGACGTTCTCTGAAACACATCAAGACTACCCAACCTAAAGACGATATACTACCCAACAATATGAGGACGATGTAACACACACACTCTGCACTCGTTGGGTTGTACCATATGGGGACGTTCTCTGAAACACATCACGACTACACAACCTAAAACAAATGAGCAGATGACGACTGAAGTTACATAAAGTCAGTGTTCCTGACTTCTGAGGTGTGCTGTTGTTGTTAAAAAAAAATGAAACCCCCATAGTAATAAGTATGGATCTACTTACGTATTAATTAAATCATGTAAACTGATACACATTAGGTTAAGTTGGCAAACCCCATAAAGATGGGAAATGTACAAGTTTTCATTGATCTAGTCATTCTTTTGACCCTTATGTTGTGTTCGGGTCGGGTTTCAAGTTAGAAATTATAAAATAACTACGCTCTAGTTTTTTTATCGGAACAAGGCTTCATGATATCCTCCACAACAGCTATATAAACACTAAAAAACAGAGTTTGACAATTTTAGCCAAGTCTGAAGATCTCTAAAAAAAAAAACTGTATACAATTTGGTGTTCGGGTCTGGGTAGACCCAGCAGCATTGATGTGGGTCACTCGGGGTCAAATCTGGCCCAATCGAGATTCATCTTTGACTTTAGACACCCCTCCCCCACCCCCTTCATCCACTGTAACAATATTTTTTTCGCAACATGCACCTGGTCTCCCCTCCCTCTGGCCCCCCTCCCCCCACAGGAACCCGACCTTTCTCAAAGAATATGTACACTAATACTTGAACCTGAACACACACATGCACATGTGCCAACCCAGTCTCACGGCATTCCGTGTTATAGTCACGAAATAAATGTAATCTATCGATTCGTGTTCACCAACACGATTTTCCCCTTTTTTTCGTGTCACACAGAACGATTTTAAAAGCAATGTATTTCTATTGGTATATGTTTCGTTCCTGCACCACAGCCGGGTCTTGGAAGACCGGAAGCTGTGTGTTTCATAAAAACATTTTCTTACTCAATATCAAGCCACGATTATTGTTTTTATTTTAAATTGTATAATGGCGGACTTTTCTTGCCGTCCGTGAGGAAAATAAATGGGGCTCAGATACTCAGAATACTGAAATCTGTATTTTTTAAATCTTTTTTTCCTTCTAATTTGTTATTATTTGGTGTAGGCACGAAACATACTACCAATAGAAATACATTGCTTTTACAATCGTTCTGTGTCAGAATACTGAAATCTGTATTTTTTTAAATCTCTTTTTCCTTCTAATGTGTTATTATAACTGTCAGTTTTGACATTGTGAAAATCTTTCACAACACCTTTGTTTTAATGAAGTTAGAAGGCATTATATTTTTGCATTGTACTTGACTGAGACATGAATTTACCTTGGATAGATATAGTCTACAGTAAATGTTTAATTACCTGTAGGAAGGATGAGGTGGATCTCTGGCTCGCTTCAGAGTCAGCTAAAGGCTGAGCCGCGATCATGTCACTCTGTGTCTGCAATTTAAAATACAACAATAACCAGTAAGAAATCCATTGACTTTTCATGTAGGGGACACAGATTTTAGTAAAAACAATTCACATGAGGATCTGGGCTTGTAACTCAAGACTATAGAAATAGTTTGAACTGTACGATATCTGCTACCCAACAATATGAGGACGATGTAACACACACACTCTACACTCGTTGGGTTGTACCATATGGGGACGTTCTCTGAAACACATCAAGACTACCCAACCTAAAGACGATATACTACCCAACAATATGAGGACGATGTAACACACACACTCTGCACTCGTTGGGTTGTACCATATGGGGACGTTCTCTGAAACACATCACGACTACACAACCTAAAACAAATGAGCAGATGACGACTGAAGTTACATAAAGTCAGTGTTCCTGACTTCTGAGGTGTGCTGTTGTTGTTAAAAAAAAATGAAACCCCCATAGTAATAAGTATGGATCTACTTACGTATTAATTAAATCATGTAAACTGATACACATTAGGTTAAGTTGGCAAACCCCATAAAGATGGGAAATGTACAAGTTTTCATTGATCTAGTCATTCTTTTGACCCTTATGTTGTGTTCGGGTCGGGTTTCAAGTTAGAAATTATAAAATAACTACGCTCTAGTTTTTTTTATCGGAACAAGGCTTCATGATATCCTCCACAACAGCTATATAAACACTAAAAAACAGAGTTTGACAATTTTAGCCAAGTCTGAAGATCTCTAAAAAAAAAAACTGTATACAATTTGGTGTTCGGGTCTGGGTAGACCCAGCAGCATTGATGTGGGTCACTCGGGGTCAAATCTGGCCCAATCGAGATTCATCTTTGACTTTAGACACCCCTCCCCCACCCCCTTCATCCACTGTAACAATATTTTTTTCGCAACATGCACCTGGTCTCCCCTCCCTCTGGCCCCCCTCCCCCCACAGGAACCCGACCTTTCTCAAAGAATATGTACACTAATACTTGAACCTGAACACACACATGCACATGTGCCAACCCAGTCTCACGGCATTCCGTGTTATAGTCACGAAATAAATGTAATCTATCGATTCGTGTTCACCAACACGATTTTCCCCTTTTTTTTTCGTGTCACACAGAACGATTTTAAAAGCAATGTATTTCTATTGGTAATATGTTTCGTTCCTGCACCACAGCCGGGTCTTGGAAGACCGGAAGCTGTGTGTTTCATAAAAACATTCTTACTCAATATCAAGCCACGATTATTGTTTTTATTTTAAATTGTATAATGTCGGACTTTCTTTCCGTCCGTGAGGAAAATAAATGGGGCTCAGATACTCAGAATACTGAAATCTGTATTTTTTAAATCTTTTTTTCCTTCTAATTTGTTATTATTTGGTGTAGGCACGAAACATACTACCAATAGAAATACATTGCTTTTACAATCGTTCTGTGTCAGAATACTGAAATCTGTATTTTTTTAAATCTCTTTTTCCTTCTAATGTGTTATTATAACTGTCAGTTTTGACATTGTGAAAATCTTTCACAACACCTTTGTTTTAATGAAGTTAGAAGGCATTATATTTTTGCATTGTACTTGACTGAGACATGAATTTACCTTGGATAGATATAGTCTACAGTAAATGTTTAATTACCTGTAGGAAGGATGAGGTGGATCTCTGGCTCGCTTCAGAGTCAGCTAAAGGCTGAGCCGCGATCATGTCACTCTGTGTCTGCAATTTAAAATACAACAATAACCAGTCAGAAATCCATTGACTTTTCATGTAGGGGACACAGATTTTAGTAAAAACAATTCACATGAGGATCTGTAACTGTAACTCAAGACTCTATAGAAATAGTTTGAACAGTACAATATCTATAACCCAACAATATGAGGACGATGTAACACACACACACTACACTCATTTGGTTGTACCATATGGGGACGTTCTCTGAAACACATCAAGACTACACAACCTACATTTTTGGGGCCATAACATTTAATTACAACAGAATTGTACGTTATGAATGCATTATAAGGTAGTTATGATGTAGTTAAAACAATATTGGATGATAGTCATTGATAGTGTTTTGGACCAAGATAAATCATGGGTCAAAATTGACCCGCGAACACCATGAATGGTAACAGCTTTCGAACACAACACAAGGGTTAACAGATCCTATATCATTTAATCTATTGAGATTAATTTACTTACCAGAGCACGCCATGGCCAGTGAGACTTTCCATAATTGTAGCTAATTTCACATCCTGCTTGGATGTTTTCAATAGCAAACACGCAAAGATGAGGTTTACCCTGGACTGTCAACTTTTTTATTTTGCAGTTTGGCGACCTGTGGTCATCATTTATCAGAGCACCCAGGGAACCATCTTCACAGGATGCATCGATGCTAAAATCAAAGAAGAAAACACATCTCAACAAAAATGTGATTTAATGCTCCAAAATATGTAATCTTTTATAGGCCTTTACTTACCACCATGTGTCATTGTTCCATTCAAAATCAAAGAAGAAAGTATTTTGGTTTTCAGTGTATTTCTCCTGCCTCTTGTCACGTTCATATTGTGATATCAACTCCCCACGGTACTCGACGACAAACGATCCCTTTTCAATTGGTGCACAGGCAAATACGCCACGTCCTGATTAAACAAAGTAAAAAAATCAGTGCCAATAATAATTAGAAGTTGATCCGACACTAAAAAAACACAGATTAAGGCAGCTAACACTGTGGAAAAGAAACTGCTTTATCTTTAATAACCTTGATCATAGTGTGTGCATGTAAGAGTGAATGAAACTTATATTGCCCTCTGTACAGCCGTGGCCAGGATTTTTTACATGAACTGTTGAACAGTGAGAATGAACAACTATAGGGAATAACATATTGCTAACATACCTTTATAGTCGTTGATCCATTTGGCCTTAAAACAAGGCTTATCAGCCCCGGATAAAATAAACTGAATAGCCTCAGCCTCAGGACTAAGTCTGGATTTCCTTTTTGACATGCTCTTCACTTTGCCATGTGTTCCTCAATTAGCAAACATCTACATGGAAGAAGGACAAAAATTCAACAAGAACAAATAAAAAAAAACATTATAACAATTTATAATTTATTTGTATCAAATATGATTTATAAAATATTATTATTCAGTCTTTAATCATAACCCCTAACCCTTAACTAACTCATGTTCTCACTAATGCAGGATCCCATTAGCTTGATAAGCTAACTGTTCAGTGCAAACCCTGGGCAACTGCAGTTAGAATTGTGTAACTTCAGGTTACTTTAACACCTCAACAAATAATGTTACAAGAGCACAGACAAAGCGTCTTCAAAGGTAAATACTGTTATAAAATGACTAAAACACGGTAAGCTCCACAAATAACATTACTTACTAGGTCTACTGAATATCTATCAATTTGGTGTTAAATTGGAAACCACTGTTACAATTCACATTTTAAAATAATATCTTGTGCTTCAGTAACAACATCTTAGAAAAAGTAATGAATTACCTCAATTTAGTGTGCAATCCTTCCAGTTCTGTTGAGAGAATCTTCCATGTGGCAGGGGTCCTTTGCATGCGGATAGCTACGTTAAGCTAATAAGCTAACATTAGCTTATCTGGCTATTCGATGTAAATAAAAGTAATGATGGAATAACTAGTTCTCTAGATTAGAAGGCAGGTGACTAAAATCAGCAGTAATTAATTGTAGATGATTTCAGTTGTCTCTGAGTCCATGGAAATACATATATATTGCAGTAATACTAAAACCAGCTTAAAACGTTGGAGTGTGTTTGAACCTGAAAAATATGAGATTCATGAGGACCTTTTGGTCACGTGACTAAAGTGTGTGAAAAGTGTGAAAAATATGAGATTTATGAGGACCTTTTGAGTCACGTGACTAAAGTGTGTGAAAAGTGTGTTAAGTTCCAGAAGTGACCACTAGTTGGCGTATTCATAGATGAGCAAAATCCATAAACACACTCACACACTTCATGTCATGAAATTGTGATATTTTAGGACGTTGAAGATATTTGGTGTAGGGGCATTTGGGGGAGTTTAAAACACTGTAGTGAGTTCAGAAAAATGAGGACGCCAAAAATGTCCTCATTTTTCCGAGTGTCCTGATAGTGAAGGTGTGTTATCATAAAATTGTCCTTATTTTTCATGAAAACAAGTGCACACACACACACACACACACACACACCACACCACACACACAGACAGATCCTTTAGTTCAGAAAAAGTAGAAATACTATGATCTTAATATATAAACTACACGACAAGTCCAGAACTACAAACTAAAAGTATGACTCTTGAAACAATTATTTCGATTGTTATTATTGAATTATTTAAAATATTAAGCTTTTATTTGGATATTTCTTGTCATTCTCCTGTTTCTGTTTCTTCTCCATATTATTCAGAATGTAAGTTTCCTGACGACCTTTCTGCCTGGAGGGGCTTCTTTCTTCTTCTTCTTCTTCACCTCCTGAACAGAAGCCAGAATATAAACACGTGTGGTGTGTGTGTGTGTGTGTGTTTGTGTGTTGTGTGTGTGTGTATCTGTCCTGCAGCTGTGTGTGTCTCTCTCTCTCTGTGTCTCTGTGTGTGTGTGTGTGTGTGCCGGGGGCATAATACTCATTACATTGACACATGCATTATTGTGATTAAAGAATGGTTGTTGGTAATGTATTAGCGACCCCCACAGATGTATGATTTCACTGCGTCCGTGTGGAGCTCAGACCCCTCCGTATGGGAGCTCAGCTCCCATTGGCTCCCACATAACTCGAACCCTGCCTGTCCTGCAGCTGTGTGAGTGTGTGTGTGTGTGTGTGTGTACCTGTCCTGCAGCTGTGTGAGCTCCTCCTCAGCACTCTGCAGAGCCTCCAGGTCACTCAGCACTCGGCCCAGGTCCTCTCTTGACTTCCTGTTCAGCAGGAAGGAGACGGAGACCCCCACCAGAGCCAGGAGGAGAGAGAGGACGAGGAGGAGGTCCTTCAGGAGGGGGCGAGCTACACACACACACACACACACACACACACACACACACACAGAGAGAGAGACAAACAGCTAAAGAATTGCAAGTGTAACTATTTAGGAAGGACACACACACACACACACACAACACACACACCACACACACACCACACACACACACACACACACACACACACACACACACACACACCACACACCCACACACACACACACACACACACACACCACACCACACACACACACACACACACACACACACACACACACACACACACACACACACACACACACACACCACCACCACACAACACACACCACACACACACACACCACACACACACACACACACACACACACACACACACACACACACACACACACACCACACACACCACACACACACACACACACACACACACACACCGGGGGGGGGTCCGAACAGCACGATGTCCAGAGCTTTGAGCTGCAGCTTCTGAGCGTGAGTCCGGTCAGAGACCTTCAGAGAGGAAGTGATGGGGGGGGCTCCTCACTGCCAGCCTGGGGTTAAAGGTTATATTCACAGCTTTCAACACAAGGCCATTCAACACATTAAGGACATCAAGAAAAGGGCATTTAAAAACGGTCATTAAAAAGTGCATGATGGGAGCAGCAGTGCATGATGGGAGCTGTAGTGCATGATGGGAGCAGCAGTGCATGATGGGAGCTGTAGTGCATGATGGGAGCAGCAGTGCATGATGGGAGCTGTAGTGCATGATGGGAGCAGCAGTGCATGATGGGAGCTGTAGTGCATGATGGGAGTGGTAGTGCATGATGGGAGTTGTAGTGCATGATGGGAGCAGCAGTGCATGATGGGAGCTGTAGTGCATGATGGGAGCAGCAGTGCATGATGGGAGCTGTAGTGCATGATGGGAGCAGCAGTGCATGATGGGAGCTGTAGTGCATGATGGGAGTGGTAGTGCATGATGGGAGTTGTAGTGCATGATGGTAGTTGTAGTGCATGATGGGAGTTGTAGTGCATGATGGGAGTTGTAGTGCATGATGGGAGTTATAGTGCATGATGGAGTTATAGTGCATGATGGGAGTTGTAGTGCATGATGGGAGTTGTAGTGCATAATGGGAGTTGTAGTGCATGATGGAGTTGTAGTGCATAAGGGAGTTGTGCGTGATGGGAGTTGTAGTGCATGATGGGAGTTGTAGTGCATGATGGGAGCAGTAGTGCATGATGGGAGTTGTAGTGCTGATGGGAGTTGTAGTGCATAATGGGAGTTGTAGTGCATGATGGGAGTTGTAGTGCATGATGGGAGTTGTAGTGCATGATGGAAGTTGTAGTGCATGATGGGAGCAGTAGTGCATGAGGAGCTGTAGTGCATGATGGGAGTTGTAGTGCATGATGGGAGTTGTAGTGCATGATGGGAGCAGTAGTGCATGATGGGAGCTGTAGTGCATGATGGGAGTTGTAGTGCATGATGGGAGCAGTAGTGCATGATGGGAGCTGTAGTGCATGATGGGAGTTGTAGTGCATGATGGGAGTTGTAGTGCATGATGGGAGCAGTAGTGCATGATGGGAGTTGTAGTGCATGATGGGAGTTGTAGTGCATAATGGGAGTTGTAGTGCATGATGGGAGTTGTAGTGCATGATGGGGAGTTGTAGTGCATGATGGGAGCAGTAGTGCATGATGGGAGCTGTAGTGCATGATGGGAGCTGTAGTGCATGATGGGAGCAGTAGTGCATGATGGGAGCTGTAGTGCATGATGGGAGTTGTAGTGCATGATGGGAGTTGTAGTGCATGATGGGAGCAGTAGTGCATGATGGGAGCTGTAGTGCATGATGGGAGTTGTAGTGCATGATGGGAGTTGTAGTGCATAATGGGAGTTGTAGTGCACGATGGGAGTTGTAGTGCATGATGGGAGCAGTAGTGCATGATGGGAGTTGTAGTACCTGGGTAAGGCCTTCCCGTCCAGCTGGAGTTTCCGGAAGCTTTCTGAGTACTGAGGAAGTTCAACGCTGACGAGGAACAATCAAACACCTGCTGCTGAGTCCAGTTATACACTGCGCACGCACACACACACACACACACACACACACACACACCACACACACACACACACACACACACACACACACACACACACACACACACACACACACACACACACACACACACACACACCACACACACACACCACACCACACACACACACACACACACACACACACACACACACACACACACCACACACACACACACACACACCACACACACACACACACACACACACACTTTATACATCTCCTTCCAGTCCTCTTGTAAAAATAAACATCTCCTTTCCGTTGTTTATTGAACTGAAGAGGAAGGTGATGAAGACGAGTCAGGAATAGATTTTCCTTCCTTCCTCACTTCCTTCTGTCCTCTCTCCTTTATTCCTGTCCTTCCCTTGTTTCCTGTTTCTTTGAATTCTCTCTCTATCTCTCTCTCTCTCTCTCTCTCTCTCTCTCTCTCTCTTCTCTCTCTCTCTCTCTCTCCTCTCTCTCTCTCTCTCTCTCTCTCTCTCTCTCTCTCTCTCTCTCTCTCTCTCTCTCTCTCTCTCTCTCTCTCTCTCTCTCTCTCTCTCTCTCTCTCTCTCTCATCTTAAACTGTGACTTTTTTAAACAACATAAAGTAGAAGGTGTTGTGTTCACTGACCGCAGGAAATCTCAGCTCAGCACTCACTTTGACAATATTTTGTCTGTGATAAGAAAAAGCTAAAATGTCTCAATATTTCGAGACGAAATACGGAATTTAAACAAGAAGAAATATGGAAAGTTTCAAAATAAAAGTCTAAATTGGTCTAGAAATAAAAAATCTGAAAATGTAATTTATTTCTAAAATAATATTAAAATAATACAAAGAAAAAGCAGACAGAGTTTAGCTTCTGATATGAATATGAATAATAAGGAGGTGTTCTGACCCTCGGAGCTCTTCCAGCTGCTCCACAGGTCCTGCAGGCTGATCAGAGCATCGGCTCGGTGGAACTTCCTGTGTTTGTCCTTCGAGTCGAGAGACAGGTCGTCCCTGAGGAACTGAGAGGGGGGGGGGGCATCAAACACTGATATACTGTACAACACCTATAGAGCACCACAGAAGAAGAACAGGGCCTCTTTAAAGGTCTCCTATTGTACTTGTTTTAGGCATATACACAGGTCTCAGATATATACAGATATATAAAGACATGTCTCTGAAGTGTCCTGCTCCAAACCCCAAACAGATCCTTGTAGCCCCCCCCCCCTCTCTTCCAGCTGTTACTAAAGACATGTCTCTGAAGTGTCCTGCTCCAAACCCCAAACGGATCCTTGTAGCCCCCCCCCCCCCCCTCTCTTCCAGCTGTTACTAAAGACATGTCTCTGAAGTGTCCTGCTCCAAACCCCAAACAGATCCTTGTAGCCCCCCCCCCCCTCTCTTCCAGCTGCTACTAAAGAGCTGACTCTGGGTCTGTAGCTTTAGAGAGAGAGTAGATCTCATCAGGAGAACTCCCAGCAGAAACTCAGCTAAATGCTGCCGTGATTAAACTCCATATCATGTTCCAAACCACATCAAGGATTCTCTCTGAAACAGTATGGAGCTCAAACTCTTTCTCTCTCTCAGGTTTACCACAAGGTGAGTTCCTTTTTATTTCCTGCTTCTTCACACATACTCTCTCCAGTACAGGTTAGCTCTGAGTGTTAGCATGCTAATGTAAACACAGACCATATTACTTCCAGAACACGTCTCATTGTTTCTCACAGCAACGTTTCTGATAGGCCCGTGGCTGTTTCTAAAGCCCGCCCACATCTCCTGACACACCGGGGACACAGTGATGTAGAAAAGACATCACAAAGTGCATTTTGAATAACAGGAGGACCTCTCTCTCACCTCGTGCGTCTCGGAGGCGTCCACAGACCCGTCCTCGTCCTCGTCCATCAGACGGTGAACGCTGCAGAGCGAAGCGAAGCTCAGACGAGACACTGCGTCCTGACAGAGAGGCGGGTCTATCTCACACAGATCTACAGGGGGGGGGCACAGGGTTATTACAGAAGTTCATACAGGGAGGGGAGGGGTCACGTCTGGGTTTCAATTCAGATGTTTTAGGAATATTTTGAGAGAAAAGTTGGAATGTGTGAAATATTTTGTGGGAATATGAATAAAAAATAATTCAGACTTTTTCAGGGAAAAACAGGAATGTTTATGAAAAAAATTAATTGTAAGATTTTGTAAAAAAGCTACAATCTTCCTAAATCAGGATGGCAGATGTTAAAAAAAAAAGTAGAAACATTTGCTGAAAAATTGCAGATTATTTCAAGAAAAAGTGAGGAAAGTTCTGATAAATTGAAAAAAAACTATATTTTAATCTAAAAAAATATTGGAAAGTTTTTGAAATAAAATATAAATTCTGAAAGAAATCAGAATATTTGAGAGAAAAGTCTGAATGTTCCTAAAGGAGGATGGCAGATATAAAGAAAAAGAAAAAGTAGCAAAATTCAAGAAAAATGTTGAAAGAAAAAAAAAAATCTGAAAAAAAAGTTTTAATTTAAAGGTCCCATGTCATGCTTTTCCGGTTATTACCGTCCCCTTTTGTGTTATGAAGCTTTTCTGCATGTGAACGGCCTGCAGAGTCACAAACCCTCAAAGTGCACCCTGTAGGGAGTAAAACTCTAACACAGAAAAGACCTGTCTCTGCTGCCCCAGAACGCCTCGTTGGGGATTTCTCTTTTTCCATTATTTTCTTCTTATAGTGTAGTAAGTACAGTGACGTATTGGGTTTAGTGACGTAACGACACACACACACACACACACACACACACACACACACACACACACACACACACACACAACACACACACACACACACACACACACACACACACACACACACACACACACACACACACACACACACACACACACACACACACACACACACACCACACACACACACACACACACACACACACACACACACACACACTTTTCTCAGCTGCAGCTCCGCGGATTTCTCAGCCTGAGACGGCGAGACGCGGCGGGGCTCGGCCTGGGCTCGTTCTGAGCACACACGCAGACTCACAGCCAGGCTGCAGGTGTGTGTGTGTGTGTGTGTGCTCAGGCTGGGTTCAGGCTGGGTTTCGCTGTGTCTCGCTGTCTCGCAGATCCCCCGCAGCAAGCCAGCTCCCACTGTCCGCTCCAGCAGCGAGCCCCGCAACGTCCCGCCAACACGGCCCCAGACCCCACGCAGCATTCTCATCTGTTTGTCATTACTGGTGTCATTTCCTGGTTGCTAACAAACGCCGTTGTCAAACATAATCACTGATGTTCAGCTGTAACGGTGGTGGACTCATCAGAACAGAGTGGGCGAGCTGACCAGATTTCTTGTTTTATATTTTATGTATGCACCATGACATCAAGTCAAATTCCTCGTATGTGAACCTACCTGGCAATAAACCTGTTTCGGAATCAGAGCACAGTGGGCTCACAGGGAGGGGGGGGGGCAGGAGCTCCAACAAGGCGTGTAGGACAGAGAGTGAATACACAGACTATACAGAGCTGTGAGAAACCAATGTGAGTTTGGAACATTGAACAATGTGAATCTATTCTAGTAGACCTCAACAATGGAACTATGATCAGTAGAAATGGCCATGACATGGGACCTTTAAGATTGTTGACATTTTACAAGAAAAAGTTGAGTTTTCTTAAAGAGAGATGGTCTATGTAAAGTCGGGAAATCAAGAGAAAAAATACTGAATATCTCAGGAGAAAATATTGGAAATTATTTGAAAAAGAATATTGTAATATTTTGTACGAGACAAAAATAAATAAAAAAAACCATCTGAATATTTTGAGAGAAAAGTCAGAGTTTTCCTTTAAAACATTAGTAAAGTTCTGATAAAGAAAGCTGGCATATTTCAAATAACTGATTTTATATAAAATATGTTAAACTTGGATCCCTAAGAACACCGCAGAGAGTATTATGGGATGTATTTCTGCATCAGGTGGTGATTCTCTCTGATGATGTCATGAAGGTGTTCTTCCTACCTGGGGCAGCGTCGCCGTCGGTAACCAGGTGACGCTGACCATCCAATGAGCTGCGAGCACCGACACACACACTGAGCACAAATACACACACCAGCCACACACACACACACTCCATCCTGCAGGAAGAGAGAGAGGGAGGAAGTGAAATAAATATTATTAAAAAAGTAAATGATCAAAATAAAGGAGATAATAATAATTAAAAACATACAGTAAACAATAATAAATAGTAAACAGGATTAAAAACACACACACACACACACACACACACACACACACACACACACACACACACACACACACACACACACACACACACACACACACACACACACACACACACACACACACACACACACACACACACACACACACACACACACACACACACACACACACACACACACACACACACACACAACACACACGTGTGGGGACTCGCCTCCCTTATGGGGACATAATGGAGGTCCCCATGAGGGGAATCATTAATTTTAGGGTGAAGACTGGTTAGGATAAGTCTCCAGGAAATGCATGTAAGTCAATGTAACGTCCCCTGAAGTGATGATACATGGTATGTGTGTGTGGGTGGGGTGTGTGGGTGTGTGTGTGTGTGGGTGTGTGTGTGTGTCAGCTGTTCTCTTCTCAGATGTGAGGCTGCAGGAACTTTTTCCGCCTCCCAGCAGCCTGAGTGTCTGTGTTCAGTTTAAATAAAGTTTGTTTCGGATGAAGTTTTGAATAAAGTTTCCTCACACAGGTGAACACACACACACACACACACACACACCACACACACACACACACACACACACACACACACACACACACACACACACACACACACCACACACACACACACACACACACACACACACACACACACACACACACACACACACACACACACACACACACACACACACACACACACACACACACACACACACACACACACACACCCACACACACACTCACCTGAGATCAGCCTCTACAGCAGGTCCATCAGAAGTCTGAAGCTTCACTGAAGAACAGAAACACTTCCTCTTCTCTCCGACATCTTTTCAGACATGAACTCAGCTCCGCCCGCGCTGCGTTCAGGGACCCCAAAATGCTCGGAATTCAGTGAGGACGATAAATACATCTTAAATTAAGCTTAATATTTCTGTTAGTACTCAGATCTTGTTCTTGAGTAAAAGTAGAAGTACTCAGATCTTGTTCTTGAGTAAAAGTAGAAGTACTCAGATCGTGTACTTGAGTAAAGTAGAAGTACTCAGGTCTTGTTCTTGAGTAAAAGTAGAAGTACTCAGATCTTGTACTTGAGTAAAAGTAGAAGTACTCAGATCTTGTACTTGAGTAAAAGTAGAAGTACTCAGGTCTTGTACTACAGTAAAAGTAGAAGTACTCAGATCGTGTACTTGAGTAAAAGTAGAAGTACTCAGGTCTTGTTCTTGAGTAAAAGTAGAAGTACTCAGATCTTGTACTTGAGTAAAAGTAGAAGTACTCAGATCTTGTACTACAGTAAAAGTAGAAGTACTCAGATCGTGTACTTGAGTAAAAGTAGAAGTACTCAGATCTTGTACTTGAGTAAAAGTAGAAGTACTCAGGTCTTGTACTACAGTAAAAGTAGAAGTACTCAGGTCTTGTACTTGAGTAAAAGTAGAAGTACTCAGGTCTTGTAATACAGTAAAAGTAGAAGTACTCAGGTCTTGTAGGGAGGCGTGTGGCACAGTGGGTAGAGCCTTGGTGTTGGGATCAGGGGAGCACAGGTTCAAACCCCACTGCAGTCAGCATGTCGTTGTGTCCCTGAGACACTTCACCCCAAAGTGCTCCTGTGGGGATTGTCCACAGTATTGAGTATGTAAGTCGCTGTGGATAAAAGCATCTAACAAGTAACATGTAATGTTGTACTCCAGTAAAAGTAGAAGTACTCAGATCTTGTACTCCAGTAAAAGTAGAAGTACTCAGACTCCATCAGTGATACTAACTAATATATAAATTCAGTAAATGTGTTTATTTGATAAGGGAGGCAGAATGAGTCCAACGTTAGAAAAGAGGCACAGAAACAACCAATCAGAGAGCCAGCAGAGGAGGCAGAGTGACCTCAGAGTGATGCTCAATGATCAGGAGACACACAAGAGCCACAGAGGAACACAGCTGGACCCACAATTAACACAAAGGGAAGCATAATGATTACAAAGGGACACACAACGATAAACAACCACAAAAACACACAAGAGGCGCTTTCACACGGAGTACTTTTCCCTTTTAGTTCCGATAGTTCCTGGGATTTTGCGTTCACACCAAAAAGAGAACTTAGTTCTTGAGAACGTTCACCCCCTTTTCAGTCCCTGCTAGAGAGCAGGTTCTTTTCTGGGGAGAAAAAAGTTCCAATTTCTGATTGGATGAGTGAATTGTAAACCACGCCCCGTAAAACTCGGAAAGTTTTGTGAATTGTGTATTTGCTGGCATTAGCATTATTAGCATTAGCATTAGCCCAGCGCACAAACGCAGAGAGTCTAACTTATGGCAACACAAAAGAAAACATGGGAGCGGTGGAGATGAGGAGGTGTCGGCGTTCTGGCGATTTACTCGGAAGGCTTCAGTAGAAGCTGCTGGGAGTCCCAGCAGCTTCTACTGAAGCCTTCCCCAACTCCGGGGACTTCCGGCCGGGGACAAAAAGAGTGATTCACGGGTGGTATTTTTTCAAACATTTTTTTCTGGGTTCGGTTCTGGGTAAAACAAAGAAGATGCGGGTCGGGTCGCGGGTGTTGCATAATAAATATATTTAAATAATAATAATTTAGTTTAATGTTTAAATCCTCAGACCTCTCCCCCGCGGGACCGCGCATAATCATAACCTCTGCACCGCATCAATCTGCTGCTGAGCGCGTCACATTCTAAATGGCTGAGCTGAAGCTCTATAGCGGAGAATACAGCATTGTCTTATCTCTTCCCTAAGAGCGAAATCCACGTCTGGGAGGCTTTTGGTCTCATCCTAGATGGAGAAAATAACCAACATCCCACGCTTCTTGAGCCAAATACGCAACTGCGTTGTTAATAATTGCATGTTTTCACTGCTCATAGGATATGCGGGTTCGGGTCGGTTTGCGGATCTTGTGCCGACAGGTCGGGTCGGTTAGCGGAACTAATTGGCAATATGTGCGGGTGGCGGGGCGGGTTCGGTATTGCAAGGGGCGGGAGCGGGTCTTGAAAATCAGACCCGTGCAGGACTCTGCCCTCAGGGACTTATTCCGGTGTGAACGCGATCGGCTCTTTAGTTCCATGGGGGTGCTAAGTGCTGGGAACTAAGTGCTGGAACTATACTCTGGAACTAAGTGCTGGGAACTAAGCGCTGGGAACTAAGCGCTGGGAACTAAGTGCTGGGAACTAAGCGCTGGACACTATGCTCTGGGAACTAAGCGCTGGGAACTAAGCGCTGGGAACTATACTCTGGGAACTAAGTGCTGGGAACTATACTCTGGGAACTAAGCGCTGGGAACTAAGTGCGGGAACTAAGCGCTGGACACTATGCTCTGGAACTAAGCGCTGGGAACTAAGCGCTGGGAACTAAGCGCTGGGAACTAAGCGCTGGGAACTAAGCGCTGGGAACTATGCTCTGGGAACTATGCGCTGGACACTATGCTCTGGGAACTATGCTCTGGGAACTAAGTGCTGGGAACTATGCTCTGGGAACTAAGTGCTGGGACTATGCTCTGGGAACTAAGTGCTGGGAACTAAGCGCTGGGAACTAAGCGCTGGGAACTAAGTGCTGGGAACTAAGCGCTGGACACTATGCTCTGGGAACTAAGCGCTGGGAAACTAAGCGCAGGG
>JAAKFY010000020.1:880738-888238 GCA_011823955.1 Dissostichus mawsoni
TATATCAGTATGTAGTGTCTCTACTTTAAAGAGTCCTCTCCTGCTGATGTTCAGGTGTATATCAGTATGTAGTGTCTCTACTTTAAAGAGTCCTCTCCTGCTGATGCAGGTGTATATCAGTATGTAGTGTCTCTACTTTAAGAGTCCTCTCCTGCTGATGTTCAGGTGTATATCAGTATGTAGTGTCTCTACTTTAAAGAGTCCTCTCCTGCTGATGTTCAGGTGTATATCAGTATGTAGTGTCTCTACTTTAAAGAGTCCTCTCCTGCTGATGTTCAGGTGTATATCAGTATGTAGTGTCTCTACTTTAAAGAGTCCTCTCCTGCTGATGTTCAGGTGTATATCAGTATGTAGTGTCTCTACTTTAAAGAGTCCTCTCCTGCTGATGTTCAGGTGTATATCAGTATGTAGTGTCTCTACTTTAAAGAGTCCTCTCCTGCTGATGTTCAGGTGTATATCAGTATATCAGTGTCTCTACTTTAAAGAGTCCTCTCCTGCTGATGTTCAGGTGTATATCAGTATGTAGTGTCTCTACTTTAAAGAGTCCTCTCCTGCTGATGTTCAGGTGTATATCAGTATGTAGTGTCTCTACTTTAAAGAGTCCTCTCCTGCTGATGTTCAGGTGTATATCAGTGTGTAGTGTCTCTACTTTAAAGAGTGCTCTCCTGCTGATGTCAGGTGTATATCAGTGTGAGTGTCTCTACTTTAAAGAGTCCTCTCCTGCTGATGTTCAGGTGTATATCAGTATGAATAGTCTCTACTTTAAAGAGTCCTCTCCTGCTGATGTTCAGGTGTATATCAGTATGTAGTGCTCTACTTTAAAGAGTCTCCTGCTGATGTTCAGGTGTATATCAGTATGTATGTCTCTACTTTAAAGAGTCCTCTCCTGCTGATGTTCAGGTGTATATCAATATGTAGAGTCTCTACTTTAAAGAGTCCTCTCCTGCTGATGTTCAGGTGTATATCAGTATGTAGTGTCTCTACTTTAAAGAGTCCTCTCCTGCTGATGTTCAGGTGTATATCAGTGTGTAGCGTCTCCACTTTAAAGAGTCCTCTCCTGCTATGTTCAGGTGTATATCAGTGTAGTGTCTCTACTTTAAAGAGTCCTCTCCTGCTGATGTTCAGGTGTATATCAGTATGTAGTGTCTCTACTTTAAAGAGTCCTCTCCTGCTGATGTTCGGTGTGTATCAGTGTGTAGTGTCTCTACTTAAAGAGTCCTCCTGCTGATGTTCAGGTGTATATCAGTGTGTAGAGTCTCTACTTTAAAGAGTCCTCTCCTGCTGATGTTCAGGGTATATCAGTATGTAGAGTCTACTTTAAAGAGTCCTCTCCTGCTGATGTTCAGGTGTATATCAGTATGTAGAGTCTACTTTAAAGAGTCCTCTCCTGCTGATGTTCAGGTGTATATCAGTATGTAGAGTCTACTTTAAAGAGTCCTCCTGCCGATGTTCAGGTGTATATCAGTGTGTAGTGTCTCTACTTTAAAGAGTCCTCTCCTGCTGATGTTCAGGTGTATATCAGTATGTAGTGTCTCTACTTTAAAGAGTCCTCTCCTGCTGATGTTCAGGTGTATATCAGTGTGTAGTGTCTCTACTTTAAAGAGTCCTCTCCTGCTGATGTTCAGGTGTATATCAGTGTGTAGAGTCTCTACTTTAAAGAGTCCTCTCCTGCTGATGTTCAGGTGTATATCAGATGTAGAGTCTACTTTAAAGAGTCCTCTCCTGCCGATGTTCAGGTGTATATCAGTGTGTAGTGTCTCTACTTTAAAGAGTCCTCTCCTGCTGATGTTCAGGTGTATATCAGTATGTAGTGTCTCTACTTTAAAGAGTCCTCTCCTGCTGATGTTCAGGTGTATATCAGTATGCAGAGTCTTACTTTAAAGAGTCCTCTCCTGCTTATGTTCAGGTGTATATCAGTGTGTAGAGTCTCTACTTTAAAGAGTCCTCTCCTGCTGATGTTCAGGTGTATATCAGTATGTAGTGTCTACTTAAAGAGTCCTCTCCTGCTGATGTTCAGGTGTATATCAGTATGTAGTGTCTCTACTTTAAAGAGTCCTCTCTGCTGATTTCAGGTGTATATCAGTATGTAGAGTCTACTTTAAGAGTCCTCTCCTGCTGATGTTCAGGTGTATATCAGTATGTAGAGTTCTACTTTAAAGAGTCCTCTCCTGCGATGTTCAGGTGTATATCAGTATGTAGTGTCTCTACTTTAAAGAGTCCTCTCTGCTGATGTTCAGGTGTATATCAGTATGTAGTGTCTCTACTTTAAAGAGTCCTCTCCTGCTGATGTTCAGGTGTATATCAGTATGTAGAGTCTCTACTTTAAAGAGTCCTCTCCATGCTGATGTTCAGGTGTATATCAGTGTGTAGTGTCTCTACTTTAAAGAGTCCTCTCCTGCTGATGTTCAGGTGTATATCAGTGTGTAGTGTCTCTACTTTAAAGAGTCCTCTCCTGCTGATGTTCAGGTGTATATCAGTGTGTAGTGTCTCTACTTTAAAGAGTCCTCTCCTGCGATGTTCATGTGTATATCAGTGTGTAGTGTCCCTACTTTAAAGAGTCCTCTCCTGATGATGTTCAGGTGTATATCAGTGTGTAGTGTCTCTGCTTTAAAGAGTCCTCTCCTGATGATGTTCAGGTGTATATCAATATGTAGTCTCTCTACTTTAAAGAGTCCTCCCTGATGATGTTCAGGTGTATATCAGTATGTAGTGTCTCTACTTTTAAAGAGTCCTCTCCTGCTGATGTTCAGGTGTATATCAGTATGTAGTGTCTCTACTTTAAAGAGTCCTCTCCTGCTGATGCTCAGGTGTATATCAGTATGCAGAGGTACTTTAAAGAGTCCTCTGGGGGTAGAAAGGAGGTAACCATGGAGCAGGGTTACCACAGGAATAGAGGCTCTACTTTAAGAGTCCTCGGGGGTAGAAAGGAGGTAACCATGGAGCAGGGTTACCACAGGAATAGAGGCTCTACTTTAAAGAGTCCTCTGGGGTAGAAAGGAGGTAACCATGGAGGGGTTACCACAGGAATAGAGGCCTACTTTTAAAGAGTCCTCTCGGGTAGAAAGGAGGTAACCATGGAGCAGGGTTACCACAGGAATAGAGGCTCTACTTTAAAGAGTCCTCTGGGGTAGAAAGGAGGTAACCATGGAGCAGGGTTACCTCAGGAATAGAGGCTCTACTTTAAAGAGTCCTCTGGGTAGAAAGGAGGTAACCATGGAGCAGGGTTACCTCAGGATAGAGGCTGTACTTTAAAGAGTCCTCTGGGGTAGAAAGGAGGTAACCATGGAGCAGGGTTACCACAGGAATAGAGGCTCTACTTTAAAGAGTCCTCTGGGGTAGAAAGGAGGTAACCATGGAGCAGGGTTACCTCAGGAATAGAGGCTCTACTTTAAAGAGTCCTCTGGGGTAGAAAGGAAGTAACCATGGAGCAGGGTTACCTCAGGAATAGAGGCTCTACTTTAAAGAGTCTCTGGGGTAGAAAGGAGGTAACCATGGAGCAGGGTTACCTCAGGAATAGAGGCTCTACTTTAAAGAGTCCTCTGGGTAGAAAGGAGGTAACCATGGAGCAGGGTTACCACAGGAATAGAGGCTTACTTTAAAGAGTCCTCTGGGGTAGAAAGGAGGTAACCATGGAGCAGGGTTACCTCAGGAATAGAGGCTCTACTTTAAAGAGTCCTCTGGGGTAGAAAGGAGGTAACCATGGAGCAGGGTTACCTCAGGAATAGAGGCTCTACTTTAAAGAGTCCTCTGGGGTAGAAGGAGGTAACCATGGAGCAGGGTTACCTCAGGAATAGAGGCTCTACTTAAGAGTCCTCTGGGGTAGAAAGGAGGTAACCATGGAGCAGGGTTACCTCAGGAATAGAGGCTCTACTTTAAAGAGTCCTCTGGGGTAGAAAGGAGGTAACCATGGAGCAGGGTTACCTCAGGAATAGAGGCTCTACTTTAAAGAGTCCTCTGGGGTAGAAAGGAGGTAACCATGGAGCAGGGTTACCACAGGAATAGAGGCTCTACTTTAAAGAGTCCTCTGGGGTAGAAAGGAGGTAACCATGGAGCAGGGTTACCTCAGGAATAGAGACTCTACTTTAAAGAGTCCTCTGGGGTAGAAAGGAGGTAACCATGGAGCAGGGTTACCACAGGAATAGAAGCTCTACTTTAAAGAGTCCTCTGGGGTTAGAAAGGAGGTAACCATGGAGCAGGGTTACCTCAGGAATAGAGGCTCTACTTTAAAGAGTCCTCTGGGTAGAAAGGAGGTAACCATGGAGCAGGGTTACCTCAGGAATAGAGGCTCTACTTTAAAGAGTCCTCTGGGTAGAAAGGAGGTAACCATGGAGCAGGGTTACCACAGGAATAGAGGCTCTACTTTAAAGAGTCCTCTGGGGTAGAAAGGAGGTAACCATGGAGCAGGGTTACCTCAGGAATAGAGACTCTACTTTAAAGAGTCCTCTGGGGTAGAAAGGAGGTAACCATGGAGCAGGGTTACCACAGGAATAGAGGCTCTACTTTAAAGAGTCCTCTGGGGTAGAAAGGAGGTAACCATGGAGCAGGGTTACCTCAGGAATAGAGGCTCTACTTTAAAGAGTCCTCGGGGGTAGAAAGGAGGTAACCATGGGCAGGGTTACCTCAGGAATAGAGGCTCTACTTAAAGAGTCCTCTGGGGTAGAAAGGAGGTAACCATGGAGCAGGGTTACCTCAGGAATAGAGGCTCTACTTTAAAGAGTCCTCTGGGGTAGAAAGGAGGTAACCATGGAGCAGGGTTACCACAGGAATAGAGGCTCTACTTTAAAGAGTCCTCTGGGGTAGAAAGGAGGTAACCATGGAGCAGGGTTACCACAGGAATAGAGGCTCTACTTTAAAGGTCCTCTGGGGTAGAAAGGAGGTAACCAGGAGCAGGGTTACCACAGGAATAGAGGCTCTACTTTAAAGGTCCTCTGGGGTAGAAAGGAGGTAACCATGGAGCAGGGTTACCACAGGAATAGAGGCTCTACTTAAAGAGTCCTTGGGGTAGAAGGAGGTAACCATGGAGCAGGGTTACCTCAGGAATAGAGGCTGTCAGTCTAACAGCAGTGAGTGCGATCATAAAGCAGCAGGAGGTTAAACGTCACGATCGCACGTTGTGATTAAACTTCACTTCATGAATTACTGTGATATGGATCTCTTGATGGAGAACAGATGTGAAGATACATCAGTTACAGATGTGATCACAGACGTCGGCCATATTCCTCGAAAAAACAGGAAGTCAGATCGAGGTTAGAGATTGTCAATTATTCACAAACTGCACATAATAAAGTATTCTATTTCCAGTTTTCTGTCACGTTTCAGCCGCTCCATATTACCGTGTTATTCAGTCCTAGTTCAGCTGATGTTCTCTGGTGTCTCAGTCCTAGTTCCGCCTGATGTTCTCTGGTGTTTCAGTCCTAGTTCAGCCTGATGTTCTCTGGTGTCTCAGTCCTAGTTCAGCCTGATGTTCTCTGGTGTTTCAGTCCTAGTTCAGCCTGATGTTCTCTGGTGTCTCAGTCCTAGTTCAGCCTGATGTTCTCTGGTGTCTCAGTCCTAGTTCAGCCTGATGTTCTCTGGTGTTTCAGTCCTAGTTCAGCCTGATGTTCTCTGGTGTTTCAGTCCTAGTTCAGCCTGATGTTCTCTGGTGTCTCAGTCCTAGTTAGCCTGATATTCTCTGGTGTTTCAGTCCTAGTTCAGCCTGATATTCTCTGGTTTTCAGTCCTAGTTCAGCCTGATGTTCTCTGGTGTCTCAGTCCTAGTTCAGCCTGATGTTCTCTGGGGTCTCAGTCCTAGTTCAGCCTGATGTTCTCTGGTGTTTCAGTCCTAGTTCAGCCTGATGTTCTCTGGTGTTTCAGTCCTAGTTCAGCCTGATATTCTCTGGTGTTTCAGTCCTAGTTCAGCCTGATGTTCTCTGGTGTCTCAGTCCTAGTTCAGCCTGATGTTCTCTGGTGTCTCAGTCCTAGTTCAGCCTGATGTTCTCTGGTGTTTCAGTCCTAGTTCAGCCTGATGTTCTCTGGTGTCTCAGTCCTAGTTAAGCCTGATATTCTCTGGTGTTTCAGTCCTAGTTCAGCCTGATGTTCTCTGGTGTTTCAGTCCTAGTTCAGCCTGATGTTCTCTGGTGTCTCAGTCCTAGTTCAGCCTGATGTCTGGTGTCTCAGTCCTAGTTCAGCCTGATGTTCTCTGGTGTCTCAGTCCTAGTTCAGCCTGATGTTCTCTGGTGTCTCAGTCCTAGTTCAGCCTGATGTTCTCTGGTGTTTCAGTCCTAGTTCAGCCTGAGTTCTCTGGTGTTTCAGTCCTAGTTCAGCCTGATGTTCTCTGGTGTTTCAGTCCTAGTTCAGCCTGATGTTCTCTGGTGTTTCAGTCCTAGTTCAGCCTGATATTCTCTGGTGTTTCAGTCCTAGTTCAGCCTGATGTTCTCTGGTGTCTCAGTCCTAGTTCAGCCTGATGTTCTCTGGTGTTTCAGTCCTAGTTCAGCCTGATATTCTCTGGTGTTTCAGTCCTAGTTCAGCCTGATATTCTCTGGTGTTTCAGTCCTAGTTCAGCCTGATATTCTCTGGTGTTTCAGTCCTAGTTCAGCCTGATGTTCTCTGGTGTTTCAGTCCTAGTTCAGCCTGATGTTCTCTGGTGTTTCAGTCCTAGTTCAGCCTGATGTTCTCTGGTGTTTCAGTCCTAGTTCAGCTGATATTCTCTGGTGTTTCAGTCCTAGTTCAGCCTGATATTCTCTGGTGTTTCAGTCCTAGTTCAGCCTGATGTTCTCTGGTGTCTCAGTCCTAGTTCAGCCTGATATTCTCTGGTGTTTCAGTCCTAGTTCAGCCTGATGTTCTCTGGTGTTTCAGTCCTAGTTCAGCCTGATGTTCTCTGGTGTTCAGTCCTAGTTCAGCCTGATATTCTCTGGTGTCTCAGTCCTAGTTCAGCCTGATGTTCTCTGGTGTTTCAGTCCTAGTTCAGCCTGATGTTCTCTGGTGTTTTCAGTCCTAGTTCAGCCTGATGTTCTCTGGTGTTTCAGTCCTAGTTCAGCCTGATGTTCTCTGGTGTTTCAGTCCTAGTTCAGCCTGATGTTCTCTGGTGTTTCAGTCCTAGTTCAGCCTGATATTCTCTGGTGTTTCAGTCCTAGTTCAGCCTGATGTTCTCTGGTGTCTCAGTCCTAGTTCAGCCTGATGTTCTCTGGTGTTTCAGTCCTAGTTCAGCCTGATATTCTCTGGTGTTTCAGTCCTAGTTCAGCCTGATATTCTCTGGTGTTTCAGTCCTAGTTCAGCCTGATATTCTCTGGTGTTTCAGTCCTAGTTCAGCCTGATGTTCTCTGGTGTTTCAGTCCTAGTTCAGCCTGATGTTCTCTGGTGTTTCAGTCCTAGTTCAGCCTGATGTTCTCTGGTGTTTCAGTCCTAGTTCAGCCTGATATTCTCTGGTGTTTCAGTCCTAGTTCAGCCTGATATTCTCTGGTGTTTCAGTCCTAGTTCAGCCTGATGTTCTCTGGTGTCTCAGTCCTAGTTCAGCCTGATATTC
>JAAKFY010000020.1:890738-901489 GCA_011823955.1 Dissostichus mawsoni
TCACCTTTGACCCACTGGTCTCTCTGTAGTGGGTTTCAGTTCTCCTGCGGTTGGGGGTCTTACTGCCTGACTTTCACATTGACCTGCAACACACTGTGATGGTTAGCATGTAGCACTAGCCATGCTAACATTTACTGCTGAGTCACACTAATATCTGGAGCTTCAGCTCGATAACTCTCAAGTTTCAAGATTCAGTTCCAAGTCTCTCTCACCATGAGCTCAGCAGCTTCAGAGGAGAGATGGAGATGAGAAACGGAAGTCCTCCTCCAACAGAACAACATGGATATTATAGGACATAAAACACGTAAAACAGATGAAATGCAAGAGAATGTTTTGAGATGTAAATACAAATAAAATAGAGATAGTGCAAGAAGAGTCTATAAACAAGTACATGGAATGATATATAGATAAATAATGATTTGGTCCCTTAGTCTCTGATGTTTAGCCCCCAGTTTGACCCTTTATTTTCTTAAGCTGTAGCCCCAATTTAGGTCAACATTTTCTGGTGTTTTTGTTCTGGTTTGACCCAAAAATCACTTTGAGTTTACTTAAGTTTGGTCTGATATTCTGAGTCCTGGTTCAGTCCAATGTTCTGTGGCACTTTAGACCTGGTGGTTAGGCCAATCTTCTCTGGTCTCTGAGCCACGATATGGTCGTATAATTCTGTGCTTTAGCCTCAGATGTTGGGTATGTACACTCACTACGCTAGCATGCTAACATCAGCTATGGAGTTGGAAAACAGTCGTTGTTTTAGACCCAGTTTGGTCCGTTTGAACCCAATATTATCTTCTATCTGAGCCTTCAAGTTTCTGTAATGTTTTAGCATTAATTGAATCCGTGTTTAGGCCAAAGTTTGCTCCAGTAATCTTTCATGTTTTGCATTGATTTGACTTAATGTTCCCTGTGAGTTTCACTCTGGTTTTGTCTGATATTCTTTCGACGTGTTTTGGTCCTGTTTGGCCTCTTTTCCTCAGATGATTTAGCCCAGATTTGGTCCAATGTTCTCTGGTATTTCTGTCTCAGTTAGACAGTTTTCTCCTGAGTTTTGTCCTCTTTTGGTCTGATATTTTCTGAATTTGTGCGCCTGTATTTCACGTGAGGAACATCTGTTTTGTCTACCAGGAGCCAGTTTTCTCCACCTGTTTGCACTCATACTCTTTTCAGTAATCCCACCATCTGCTGTCCTCTGCCTTCGTTCAGAGCTCTCTCCTCTCACATGTCTGAACGATAGAAAGAGAAAATGTTCTGTAAATCTCACGGCTCTAATTTGACCGAGCGTCTCGGTTCCTCTGGGTCGGGAGACACTTCCTGAAGCGTTTAAATAGAAATAAAAAGACAGAAAAAGAAGGAACGCAGCTGACGGGTCGAAACCAGCTGTGAGTTCCTGAAACTCTGACGTAAGACCAGAAAACCACAAGGCCTCGAAACGCTGGACTTTCCTCTCAGCATTACAGGAACATCCTTTATTTAAGGCCCACATGTATGTCTTCATTTCTCAGCTTTTAAGGTTGATTTGATGATGCTTTATTAAAAGTCCTTGATTTCCTTTGCTTTGAAACGCAAACACGTCCTGCATGTTTCCTCTGAACTGATGTCCAATTATAGTTCTGTTTTGACTGTCAAATTACCTTTAGGGGAACTCAACACTTCCAATACAGTGCGTCAGTTCTGACAGCTTTACTTTGAAAAAGCTGCAGGAAATGTCAAAGATCTCAAAGCTTTACTTCACATTTGCCACCAAATTATATTATTTCATCCCTAAACCAGTACTGCTGAAATGTCAATATTCTTGATACTGATTTTCAGGGTAAAAACAAACCAATGAATCCCATTTACTCCAACATACTGCTTCTGTGAGAGGTCAAACCAGGTCAAAAGTATCTCTAATATTTGTGTAAAAACAACTGAATTATTCAAGTTTCCCCCGAACAACTACATTTACACGATGACATTGAACACATCATGATAAGGTTATATTTGACCTTCACCCAATGCTAATAGAAGAGCCTGAATGCATCACCTACGTTAGCATCAGCTGTGTTAGCATCAGCCGTGTTAGCATCGGCTGTGTTGTTTGTTTCTCTTCAGTTATTAGTTGTTATAATACCACGTGTTTGTCACAGCTGCTCGTTACTGCCCATTTTCCTCATTCCAGTTAAAGTCAATGTTCTCTAACTTCTATATAACGTGTGCTGATGATTCATGGGGACTTAAATAAAGTGCTGCGATGTTTCAGATTCACACCTCACTGTGAGAGGAAAGAGGTTTTACACAACCAGTGTTTCAGGTTGACTCTGCTTCCTCTTTCTGCTCCTCTTCCTCTCACAGGGCGTCAGCAGACACTTCTGTTTCCACAGAAAACTCTTAATGTGCACTTCTTATGCATTTTCTAACTTCATACGGGACTACAGATCACAGAGTGGGGCAGGAATGAGTCCTCAAACCCTTTCAATTACAGCCCATTCCCCCCAAACTTGATGTTTTCTTTTTTTCGTGTTTCCAAACATATTTCTTGTACATTTCAGGATTGTTCTAGATGAGTTTAGTGCGATCAGCTGCTGAGGGCGAGGCTGATCTCAGAGCTCCCCGGAGTCTGGGCTGAGACATATTTAAATCATTCCTCTGAGCTGCTCTGAGAGGAACAGGAACTCAGAGCAGCTCCACATGCTTTAATGTTCAGAAACAGAGGAGAGGATACATCAGAATATCTATAATATCTACATCTACAGTATAATATCACACGTCTCCTTTATGTTCTCATACTGCCTGTGCTGCAGCTCCTCTCTTCACCCTCCGTCTGAAACCAGAGCTGCTCTGATTGGTTAGCTGGCCGGCTCTATTGTGATTGTTCAACCAGCTTAGAGACGTCCCGCCCCTTAGCCTGCACTCACAATGTGTTGAGCGCTAGCCAATAGGAGCAGTCAATCCTCTCAGTGAATACAGAGCTGAATCCAGATCAAATGCACGCTGAAGGCTCTTTGAGCATGTTAGAGGGTCTTTGAGCATGTTAGAGGCGTGATAGAGGATCTTTGAGCATGATAGAGGGTCTTTGAGCATGATAGAGGGTCTTTGAGCATGATAGAGGCATGTTAGAGGGTCTTTGAGCATGATAGAGGCATGTTAGAGGCATGATAGAGGGTCTTTGAGCATGTTAGAGGGTCTTTGAGCATGATAGAGGGTCTTTGAGCATGATAGAGGCATGTTAGGGTCTTTGAGCATGTTAGAGGTCTTTGAGCATGTTAGAGGCATGATAGAGGGTCTTTGAGCATGTTAGAGGGTCTTTGAGCATGATAGAGGGTCTTGAGCATGTTAGAGGCGTGATAGAGGATCTTTGAGCATGATAGAGGGTCTTTGAGCATGTTAGAGGGTCTTTGAGCATGTTAGAGGCATGATAGAGGATCTTTGAGCATGATAGAGGCATGTTAGAGGCATGATAGAGGGTCTTTGAGCATGTTAGAGGGTCTTTGAGCATGATAGAGGCATGTTAGAGGCATGATAGAGGGTCTTTGAGCATGTTAGAGGGTCTTTGAGCATGTTAGAGGCATGATAGAGGGTCTTTGAGCATGTTAGAGGGTCTTTGAGCATGTTAAAGGCGTGTTAGAGGCATGATAGAGGGTCTTTGAGCATGTTAGAGGCGTGTTAGAGCATGAGAGGGTCTTTGAGCATGATAGAGGCTTGTTAGAGGCATGATAGAGGGTCTTTGAGCATGATAGAGGCGTGTTAGAGGCATGATAGAGGGTCTTTGAGCATGTTAGAGGCATGATAGAGGGGCTTTGAGCATGTTAGAGGGTCTTTGAGCATGTTAGAGGCGTGTTAGAGGCGTGATAGAGGGTCTTTGAGCATATTAGAGGCGTGATAGAGGAATGTTAGAGGGTCTTTGAGCATGTTAGAGGGTCTTTGAGCATGTTAGAGGGTCTTTGAGCATGTTAGAGGCGTGATAGAGGGTCTTTGAGCATGTTAGAGGGTCTTTGAGCATGTTAGAGGCGTGATAGAGGGTCTTTGAGCATGTTAGAGGCGTGATAGAGGGCTTTGAGCATGTTAGAGGGTCTTTGAGCATGTTAGAGGGTCTTTGAGCATGTTAGAGGCGTGATAGAGGGTCTTTGAGCATGTTAGAGGCGTGATAGAGGAATGTTAGAGGGTCTTTGAGCATGTTAGAGGCATAATAGAGGGTCTTTGAGCATGTTAGAGGCGTGATAGAGGGTCTTTGAGCATGTTAGAGGCGTGATAGAGGCATGTTAGAGGGTCTTTGAGCATGATAGAGGGTCTTTGAGCATGTTAGAGGGTCTTTGAGCATGTTAGAGGTGTGATAGAGGCATGTTAGAGGGTCTTTGAGCATGTTAGAGGCATGATAGAGGGTCTTGAGCATGTTAGAGGCGTGATAGAGGAATGTTAGAGGGTCTCTGAGCATGTTAGAGGGTGTCTTGAGCATGTTAGAGGCCTGATAGAGGGTCTCTGAGCATGTTAGAGGTGTGATAGAGGCATGTTAGAGGCCTGATAGAGGGTCTCTGAGCATGTTAGAGGTCTTTGAGCATGTTAGAGGCCTGATAGAGGGTCTTTGAGCATGTTAGAGGTGTGATAGAGGCAGTTAGAGGGTCTTTGAGCATGTTAGAGGGTTTGAGCATGATAGAGGGTCTTTGAGCATGTTAGAGGCGTGATAAGGCATGTTAGAGGATCTTTGAGCATGATAGAGGGTCTTTGAGCATGTTAGAGGGTCTTTGAGCATGTTAGAGGTGTGATAGAGGCATGTTAGAGGGTCTTTGAGCATGTTAGAGGGTCTTTGAGCATGTTAGAGGCATGATAGAGGGTCTTTGAGCATGTTAGAGGCGTGATAGAGGAATGTTAGAGGGTCTCTGAGCATGTTAGAGGGTCTTTGAGCATGTTAGAGGCCTGATAGAGGGTCTCTGAGCATGTTAGAGGCATGTTAGAGGGTCTTTGAGCATGTTAGAGGCGTGATAGAGGGTCTTTGCGCATGTTAGAGGGTCTTTGAGCATGTTAGAGGCGTGATAGAGGGTCTCTGAGCATGTTAGAGGCGTGATAGAGGGTCTTTGAGCATGTTAGAGGGTCTTTGAGCATGTTAGAGGCGTGATAGAGGGTCTCTGAGCATGTTAGAGGCGTGATAGAGGGTCTCTGAGCATGTTAGAGGCATGTTAGAGGGTCTTTGAGCATGTTAGAGGCGTGATAGAGGGTCTCTGAGCATGTTAGAGGGTCTTTGAGCATGTTAGAGGCATGATAGAGGTCTCTGAGCATGTTAGAGGGTCTTTGAGCATGTTAGAGGGTCTTTGAGCATGTTAGAGGCGTGATAGAGGGTCTCTGAGCATGTTAGAGGGTCTTTGAGCATGTTAGAGGCATGATAGAGGGTCTTTGAGCATGTTAGGGGTCTTTGAGCATGTTAGAGGCGTTTAAGAGGCATGTTAGAGGACTTTGAGCATGTTAGAGGCATGTTAGAGGGTCTTTGAGCATGATAGAGGTGTGATAGAGGGTCTCTGAGCATGTTAGAGGCATGTTAGAGGGTCTTTGAGTGTGTTAGAGGGTCTCTGAGCATGTTAGAGGCGTGATAGAGGCATTGTTAGAGGGTCTTTGAGTGTGTTAGAGGGTCTCTGAGCATGTTAGAGGGTCTCTGAGCATGTTAGAGGCGTTTTAGAGGCATGTTAGAGGGTCTTGAGTGTGTTAGAGGGTCTCTGAGCATGTTAGAGGCGTGATAGAGGCGTGATAGAGGCATGTTAGAGGGTTTTTGAGCGTGTTAGAGGGTCTCTGAGCAGTTAGAGGCGTGATAGAGGCATGTTAGAGGGTCTTTGAGTGTGTTAGAGGGTCTCTGAGCATGTTAGAGGCGTGATAGAGGCACGTTAGAGGATTTTGAGTGTGTTAGAGGGTCTCTGAGCATGTTAGAGGCGTGATAGAGGCATGTTAGAGGGTTTTGAGCGTGTTAGAGGGTCTCTGAGCATGTTAGAGGCGTGATAGAGGCATGTTAGAGGGTCATTGAGTGTGTTAGAGGGTCTTTGAGCATGTTAGAGGCGTGATAGAGGGTCTCTGAGCATTTTAGAGGGTCTTTGAGCAGTTAGAGGCGTTTAGAGGCATGTAGAGGGTCTTTGAGCATGTTAGAGGCATGTTAGAGGGTCTTTGAGCATGATAGAGGCGTTTTAGAGGCATGTTAGAGGTCTTTGAGCATGTTAGAGGCATGTTAGAGGGTCTTTGAGCATGATAGAGGTGTGATAGAGGCATGTTAGAGGGTCTTTGAGCATGTTAGAGGTGTGATAGAGGCATGTTAGAGGGTCTTTGAGTGTGTTAGAGGGTCTCTGAGCATGTTAGAGGGTTTTTGAGTGTGTTAGAGGGTCTCTGAGCATGTTAGAGGCGTGATAGAGGCATGTTAGAGGGTCTTTGAGTGTGTTAGAGGGTCTCTGAGCATGTTAGAGGGTCTCTGAGCATGTTAGAGGCGTGATAGAGGCATGTTAGAGGGTCTTTGAGTGTGTTAGAGGGTCTCTGAGCATGTTAGAGGGTTTTTGAGTGTGTTAGAGGGTCTTTGAGCATATTAGAGGGTCTTTGAGTGTGTTAGAGGGTCTCTGAGCATGTTAGAGGGTCTTTGAGCATATTAGAGGGTCTTTGAGCAGCTTTTCTCTCACTAATCCTGCTGGGATGTTCCATGTTTGTTGTTTGTTTCTCATGAGTCTTGTTGTGTGTCTGTTGATGTTCCACATGGAGCTGCTGGGATGCAAGGAGCATTTCAGACTTGATCTGACCAGTAAAGTGTTATCGAATGGTATCGTAGGAGCGTGAGCGTTACATCGTGATTTCATGAAACTCTCGCTCCTTTCTGGATGTCTCTTTGTTGCTCCTCTGAGGTCATTTTGTGTCTTAGTTTTGTCACTTTTTTCATCCCTCTGAAAGCTTTGCACCTCATTTTGTTCTTTGAACGACTTTCCTATCAGAAAAGTTATTAGAAAGTTTAAATCGAGGGCCCTCCCCCCCCCCCCCCCAGTGATCCATGGCGATACGAAGCTCTGATGATGGTGTCAGTTATCTGGAGTCATAAAAAAAAAGAGAAACAAGAGGCTGCTTCTCTTTCTGTCACGCAAATGTAAATAAAGTTAGACTGTGTATGTGTGTGTGTGTGTGTGTGTGTGTGTGTGTGTGTGTGTGTGGTGTGTGTGTGTGTGTGTGTGTGTGTGTTGTGTGTGTGTGTGTGTGTGTGTGTGGTGTGTGTGTGTGTGTGTGTGTGTGTGTGTGGTGTGTGTGTGTGTGTGTGTGTGTGTGTGTGATAACATCTCGGTTTTGTTTGGAGACCGTTTCCTCTTGCAGCACGATTTCCATAAACACAAATATCTCCCCCCCCCCCCCCCCCCCCACACCCAGGAGGATCATGGGACGTCAGACCATCAGCCTGTAACTGAAGAGACTGAAACGCAGCCAGCAGCCAATCAGACGCTCCGAAAGGTAACAAAGGAAACATGTTAAACATCGGCACTAAAGTCACATGGTTCTCAGAAAGGGAGGAGTCATATTTAACTGAAAATGGGTGTTATTGTTGACATCATTGTTGACATCATTGTTGACATTTAAATTACAGTTCGGAGGACATTGTCATGAATATTTGGTAGTTTTTGGTCATTTTGAGGTTTTTGTAGGTTTGTGTTTTCTGTGGTTGTTTTCTCTTCGGAGGTTTGTTGGTCTTTGGACAGAGTTTTTATGGTCTTTTTGTGTTTCAGTTGTCTTGTATCTGTCGCAGGTGTGAGGTGTGAGGTGACCCCCCCCCCAGGTCGTCATGCAGAGCGTCAAGTGCGTGGTGGTCGGAGACGGAGCCGTGGGGAAGACCTGCCTCTTGATCTCATACACAACCGGAGCCTTTCCTAAAGAGTACATCCCCACCGTGTTCGACAACTACAGCAGCCAGGTACACACACACACACACACACACACACACACACACACACACACACGCACACACACACACACACACACACACACACGCATCTTTTTTAATAATTTTGTGTTTGTTGCTGGTTTTTGTAGATTTTTGTTGATTTCTGTGTTTTTCCTCCCAAATGTCTGACCTGTGTTTCCTGTGTTTCCTGTGTTTCCTGTGTTTACCTGTGTTTCCTGTGTTTACCTGTGTTTCCTGTGTTTACCTGTGTTTCCTGTGTTTCCTGTGTTTCCTGTGTTGACCTGTGTTGACCTGTGTGTACCTGTGTGTACCTCTGTTGACCTGTGTGTACCTGTGTTGACCTGTGTGTACCTGTGTTGACCTGTGTTGACCTGTGTGTACCTGTGTGTACCTGTGTGTACCTGTGTTGACCTGTGTGTACCTGTGTGACCTGTGTTGACCTATGTGTACCTGTGTTGACCTGTGTTGAACTGTGTGTACCTGTGTGTACCTGTGTTGACCTGTGTGTACCTGTGTTGACCTGTGTGTACCTGTGTTGACCTGTGTTGACCTGTGTGTACCTGTGTTGACCTGTGTTGACCTGTGTGTACCTGTGTTGACCTGTGTGTACCTGTGTTGACCTGGTGTACCTGTGTGTACCTGTGTTGACCTGTGTGTACCTGTGTTGACCTGTGTTGACCTGTGTGTACCTGTGTGTACCTGTGTTGACCTGTGTGTACCTGTGGTGCGTTCAGGTGACGGTGGACGGGCGCATGGTGAGTCTGAACCTGTGGGACACGGCGGGCCAGGAGGAGTACGACCGGCTGAGGACGCTCTCCTACCCGCAGACCCACGTCTTCATCATCTGCTTCTCCATCTCAAGCCCCGCCTCCTACGAGAACATCAAGCACAAGTGGCACCCCGAGGTCAGAGGCCAAATCTGCCCGGCAACAGGGAGCCAATCACAGGCAGCGATTCATTCAAACAGGGGTTTAGTGGATGTAAACAGATGAGTTTAATGGATGTAAACAGTAAACAGCAGTGTTTTAATGTATTTAAACAGCAGGGTTTATTGGATACAAACGGCAATCAATCAATTTCTTTTTCTCCAAAATAAGCCTAAATATTTCTGTTTTAGTGTTGTTCTGTATTGATTGACCTCTGACCTCCTGCCTCCTCAGGTGTCTCACCACTGCCCCGACGTGCCCATCCTCCTGGTGGGAACGAAGAGCGACCTGCGGGAGGACGGAGAGACCCAGAGGAAGCTGAAGGAGCAGAGCCAGCTTCCTGTGAGCCACCAGCAGGGGGCGGCACTCGCCAAGCAGATCCACGCCATGCGCTACCTGGAGTGCTCGGCATTGAACCAGGACGGCATCAAGGAGGTGTTCTCCGAGGCCGTGAAGGCGTACCTGAACCCAACACCTGCCGCCACCAAGAAGCCCTGCGTGCTGCTGTAGATTCAAGATTTCAAGGCTTTTATCATCATGTGTTCAGAGCTACAGTGTAGATATGTCAATGATAATCTGAGGTCACAGGCTCCTCCCACAGAGCAACACAATAACACAGATACAATAGAATATAATAGAAATAGAGCAAGAATGGTCTATATGCAAAGAGAATCAACCGGGTTAACAACATGTCTTCCGGTCTGAGTTAATTATTTAGAGATTTGTGGGTTTTTTGTGTGTTTTTAGTTGGGTATTTTTGAGGGGTTTTTTGGTCTTCGAACCGAATATTATTTAATTGTTTTAGTTGTGTTTTCTTTTCTAGTGTTGTGGTTTTTAAGTTACAACAGTTTTAATGGATACAAATAGCAGGGTTTTAATGGAAGTAAACGGCAGTTTTAATGGATTTATATATATTCTAGATTTAGAGAGTGATGGTGCGTTCACACCGGACGCCAGGCAAAGATTTGCATCGCTTTACAAGTTTTACTCGCGTTGAGTAAAACAAAAAAAAAAGTGAACTAAATTTGCATCTATGTGCGGCTTTGCTTTGACTTCTTATTATGTAATCACGACGCACAAACAATTGGCTTTGCGTCCGCTGTGAACGTACCTTTAGTTCTGGGCTCTGGTTTGAACTCTAGCTGGACAACACTGTGCGGTTCTAGAAATGCATTCCAGCTAACACCGTACGATCAGATCCTCCGTACGGCCTCAGATCAGCGTTTGAGTTTCATTAGTTTGTGAGTTTTATTCCTGTAAACATGGACATTTAAATTCCACATGTGCATTAGATGTTTTGTTCGTGTTTACATGCTCACACTGAACATGGGGAATATACATTCACACAAAATGAACAAGTTACCGTGAAGAGAACTCACAAACTAGTGAGAAAATAAATGTATGAAAAAAATCTGCAAATGCTGTGAAGCCACAAAGTTCCTTAAAGGTCACCTATTATTTAAAATCCTCCTCTCATGTCTCTTCTACAAAAACATGTGTAGAAGAGAATGAGTAGAAAACATCGGGTCATCAAACCGTACAGTTTGTCCGGCTTCACGGGGCTCAGTTTGTGTGTTTTGGGGGGTGACAATGAATTTAAAGCTTGTATGTAATGAGTTTTAAGAAATAATTAAAATCAAGTGAAACTCCAGTGTCCCGTCATCTGTCCTCCAACATTTCATCCCTCAGTTACAACTCTTTAATATGTGATTCAAGCTCTGTAGTATGGTGGCTTGTTAGGGCCATATCCAGGTAAAATAAAATGTAATAAGATAACGCAGACGAGGTAAAGGTAGTAATATTAAAAAAACAACAGCTCAGTATTAAATTAATTATAATTGGATTATCATGAGAATATTATATGAAAACAGTGGTACATTGTTATCAACAACACAAATAGAAAACTCACAAATTAACGAGGAAAGAAAATATGAAGTAAAAACGTAGTT
>JAAKFY010000020.1:907489-947489 GCA_011823955.1 Dissostichus mawsoni
CCAGCGCTTAGTTCCCAGCACTTAGTTCCCAGCGCTTAGTTCCAGAGTATAGTTCCCAGCACTTAGTTCCCAGCGCTTAGTTCCCAGCGCTTAGTTCCCAGCACTTAGTTCCCAGAGTATAGTTCCAAGCACTTAGTTCCCAGCGCTTAGTTCCCAGCGCTTAGTTCCCAGCGCTTAGTTCCCAGAGCATAGTGTCCAGCGCTTAGTTCCCAGCACTTAGTTCCCAGCGCTTAGTTCCCAGAGTATAGTTCCCAGCACTTAGTTCCCAGCACTTAGTTCCCAGCGCTTAGTTCCCAGCGCTTAGTTCCCAGCACTTAGTTCCCAGAGTATAGTTCCAAGCACTTAGTTCCCAGCACTTAGTTCCCAGAGTATAGTTCCAAGCACTTAGTTCCCAGCACTTAGTTCCCAGAGTATAGTTCCCAGCACTTAGTTCCCAGCGCTTAGTTCCCAGCACTTAGTTCCCAGCGCTTAGTTCCCAGCGCTTAGTTCCCAGCGCTTAGTTCCCAGCGCTTAGTTCCCAGCGCTTAGTTCCCAGAGCATAGTTCCCAGAGCATAGTTCCCAGCGCTTAGTTCCCAGAGCATAGTTCCCAGAGCATAGTTCCCAGCACTTAGTTCCCAGAGCATAGTTCCCAGCACTTAGTTCCCAGAGCATAGTTCCCAGCACTTAGTTCCCAGAGCATAGTTCCCAGCACTTAGTTCCCAGAGCATAGTTCCCAGAGCATAGTTCCCAGCACTTAGTTCCCAGAGCATAGTTCCCAGCACTTAGTTCCCAGAGCATAGTTCCCAGCGCTTAGTTCCCAGCGCTTAGTTCCCAGAGCATAGTTCCCAGCGCTTAGTTCCCAGCTTAGTTCCCAGCGCTTAGTTCTCAGAGCTTAGTTCCCAGCGCTTAGTTCCCAGCGCATAGTTCCCAGCGCTTAGTTCCCAGCGCTTAGTTCTCAGCGCTTAGTTCCCAGCACTTAGTTCCCAGAGCATAGTTCCCAGCGCTTAGTTCCCAGAGCATAGTTCCCAGAGCATAGTTCCAGCACTAGTTCCCAGAGCATAGTTCCCAGAGCATAGTTCCCAGAGCATAGTTCCCAGCACTTAGTTCCCAGAGCATAGTTCCCAGCACTTAGTTCCCAGAGCATAGTTCCCAGCATAGTTCCCAGCACTTAGTTCCCAGAGCATAGTTCCCAGAGCATAGTTCCCAGCACTTAGTTCCCAGCACTTAGTTCCCAGCACTTAGTTCCCAGAGCATAGTTCCCAGAGCATAGTTCCCAGCGCTTGGTTCCCAGCACTTAGTTCCCAGCACTTAGTTCCCAGAGCATAGTTCCCAGAGCATAGTTCCCAGCACTTAGTTCCCAGAGCTAGTTCCCAGCATAGTTCCCAGCACTTAGTTCCCAGAGCATAGTTCCCAGCACTTAGTTCCCAGAGCATAGTTCCCAGAGCATAGTGTCCAGCGCATAGTTCCCAGAGCATAGTTCCCAGCGCTTAGTTCCCAGCGCTTAGTTCCCAGCGCTTAGTTCCCAGAGCATAGTGTCCAGCGCTTAGTTCCCAGCACTTAGTTCCCAGCGCTTAGTTCCCAGCGCTTAGTTCCCAGCACTTAGTTCCCAGAGTATAGTTCCCAGCACTTAGTTCCCAGCACTTAGCACCCCCATGGAACTAAAGAGCCGATCGCGTTCACACCGGAATAAGTCCCTGAGGGCAGAGTCCTGCACGGGTCTGATTTTCAAGACCCACTCCCGCCCCTTGCAATACCGAACCCGCCCCGCCACCCGCACATATTGCCAATTAGTTCCGCTAACCGACCCGACCTGTCGGCACAAGATCCGCAAACCGACCCGAACCCGCATATCCTATGAGCAGTGAAAACATGCAATTATTAACACACGCAGTTGCGTATTTGGCTCAAGAAGCGTGGGATGTTGGTTATTTTCTCCATCTAGGATGAGACCAAAAGCCTCCCAGACATTGGATTTCGCTCTTAGGGAAGAGATAAGACAATGCTGTATTCTCCGCTATAGAGCTTCAGCTCAGCCATTTAGAATGTGACGCGCTCAGCAGCAGATTGATGCGGTGCAGAGGTTATGATTATGCGCGGTCCCGCGGGGGAGAGGTCTGAGGATTTAAACATTAAACTAAATTATTATTATTTAAATATATTTATTATGCAACCCGCGACCCGACCCGCATCTTCTTTGTTTTACCCAGAACCGAACCCAGAAAAAAATGTTTGAAAAAATACCACCCGTGAATCACTCTTTTTGTCCCCGGCCGGAAGTCCCCGGAGTTGGGGAAGGCTTCAGTAGAAGCTGCTGGGACTCCCAGCAGCTTCTACTGAAGCCTTCCGAGTAAATCGCCAGAACGCCGACACCTCCTCATCTCCACCGCTCCCATGTTTTCTTTTGTGTTGCCATAAGTTAGACTCTCTGCGTTTGTGCGCTGGGCTAATGCTAATGCTAATAATGCTAATGCCAGCAAATACACAATTCACAAAACTTTCCGAGTTTTACGGGGCGTGGTTTACAATTCACTCATCCAATCAGAAATTGGAACTTTTTTCTCCCCAGAAAAGAACCTGCTCTCTAGCAGGGACTGAAAAGGGGGTGAACGTTCTCAAGAACTAAGTTCTCTTTTTGGTGTGAACGCAAAATCCCAGGAACTATCGGAACTAAAAGGGAAAAGTACTCCGTGTGAAAGCGCCTCTTGTGTGTTTTTGTGGTTGTTTATCGTTGTGTGTCCCTTTGTAATCATTATGCTTCCCTTTGTGTTAATTGTGGGTCCAGCTGTGTTCCTCTGTGGCTCTTTGTGTGTCTCCTGATCATTGAGCATCACTCTGAGGTCACTCTGCCTCCCTCTGCTGGCTCTCTGATTGGTTGTTTCTGTGCCTCTTTTCTAACGTTGGACTCATTCTGCCTCCCTTATCAAATAAACACATTTACTGAATTTATATATTAGTTAGTATCACTGATGGAGTCTGAGTACTTCTACTTTTACTGGAGTACAAGATCTGAGTACTTCTACTTTTACTGGAGTACAACATTACATGTTACTTGTTAGATGCTTTTATCCACAGCGACTTACATACTCAATACTGTGGACAATCCCCACAGGAGCACTTTGGGGTGAAGTGTCTCAGGGACACAACGACATGCTGACTGCAGTGGGGTTTGAACCTGTGCTCCCCTGATCCCAACACCAAGGCTCTACCCACTGTGCCACACGCCTCCCTACAAGACCTGAGTACTTCTACTTTTACTGTATTACAAGACCTGAGTACTTCTACTTTTACTCAAGTACAAGACCTGAGTACTTCTACTTTTACTGTAGTACAAGACCTGAGTACTTCTACTTTTACTCAAGTACAAGATCTGAGTACTTCTACTTTTACTCAAGTACAAGATCTGAGTACTTCTACTTTTACTCAAGAACAAGATCTGAGTACTAACAGAAATATTAAAGCTTAATTTAAGATGTATTTATCGTCCTCACTGAATTCCGAGCATTTTTGGGGTCCCTGAACGCAGCGCGGGCGGAGCTGAGTTCATGTCTGAAAAGATGTCGGAGAGAAGAGGAAGTGTTTCTGTTCTTCAGTGAAGCTTCAGACTTCTGATGGACCTGCTGTAGAGGCTGATCTCAGGTGAGTGTGTGTGTGTGTGTGTGTGTGTGTGTGTGTGTGTGTGTGTGTGTGTGTGTGTGTGTGTGTGTGTGTGTGTGTGGTGTGTGTGTGTTGTGTGTGTGTGTGTGTGTGTGTGTGTGTGTGTGTGTGTGTGTGTGTGTGTGTGTGTGTGTGTGTGTGTGGTGTGTGTGTGTGTGTGTGTGTGTGTGTGTGTGTGGTGTGTGTGTGTGTGTTCACCTGTGTGAGGAAACTTTATTCAAAACTTCATCCGAAACAAACTTTATTTAAACTGAACACAGACACTCAGGCTGCTGGGAGGCGGAAAAAAGTTCCTGCAGCCTCACATCTGAGAAGAGAACAGCTGACACACAACACACACACCCACACACACACACACACACACCCACACACACCCACACACACATACCATGTATACATCACTTCAGGGGACGTTACATTGACTTACATGCATTTCCTGGAGACTTATCCTAACCAAGTCTTCACCCTAAAATTAATGATTCCCCTCATGGGGACCTCCATTATGTCCCCATAAGGGAGGTGAGTCCCCACACGTGTGTGTGTGTGTGTGTGTGTGTCTGTGTGTGTGTGTGTGTGTGTGTGTGTGTGTGGTGTGGTGTGTGTGTGTGTGTGTGTGTGTGTGTGTGTGTGTGTGTGTGTGTGTGTGTGTGTGTGTGTGTGTGTGTGTGTGTGTGTGTGTGTGTGTGTGTGTGTGTGTTTTAATCCTGTTTACTATTTATTATTGTTTACTGTATGTTTTTAATTATTATTATCTCCTTTATTTTGATCATTTACTTTTTTAATAATATTTATTTCACTTCCTCCCTCTCTCTCTTCCTGCAGGATGGAGTGTGTGTGTGTGTGGCTGGTGTGTGTATTTGTGCTCAGTGTGTGTGTCGGTGCTCGCAGCTCATTGGATGGTCAGCGTCACCTGGTTACCGACGGCGACGCTGCCCCAGGTAGGAAGAACACCTTCATGACATCATCAGAGAGAATCACCACCTGATGCAGAAATACATCCCATAATACTCTCTGCGGTGTTCTTAGGGATCCAAGTTTAACATATTTTATATAAAATCAGTTATTTGAAATATGCCAGCTTTCTTTATCAGAACTTTACTAATGTTTTAAAGGAAAACTCTGACTTTTCTCTCAAAATATTCAGATGGTTTTTTTATTTATTTTTGTCTCGTACAAAATATTACAATATTCTTTTTCAAATAATTTCCAATATTTTCTCCTGAGATATTCAGTATTTTTTCTCTTGATTTCCGACTTTACATAGACCATCTCTCTTTAAGAAAACTCAACTTTTTCTTGTAAAATGTCAACAATCTTAAAGGTCCCATGTCATGGCCATTTCTACTGATCATAGTTCCATTGTTGAGGTCTACTAGAATAGATTCACATTGTTCAATGTTCCAAACTCACATTGGTTTCTCACAGCTCTCTGTATAGTCTGTGTATTCACTCTCTGTCCTACACGCCTTGTTGGAGCTCCTGCCCCCCCCCCTCCCTGTGAGCCCACTGTGCTCTGATTCCGAAACAGGTTTATTGCCAGGTAGGTTCACATACGAGGAATTTGACTTGATGTCATGGTGCATACATAAAATATAAAACAAGAAATCTGGTCAGCTCGCCCACTCTGTTCTGATGAGTCCACCACCGTTACAGCTGAACATCAGTGATTATGTTTGACAACGGCGTTTGTTAGCAAACAGGAAATGACACCAGTAATGACAAACAGATGAGAATGCTGCGTGGGGTCTGGGGGCCGTGTTGGCGGGACGTTGCGGGGCTCGCTGCTGGAGCGGACAGTGGGAGCTGGCTTGCTGCGGGGGATCTGCGAGACAGCGAGACACAGCGAAACCCAGCCTGAACCCAGCCTGAGCACACACACACACACACACACCTGCAGCCTGGCTGTGAGTCTGCGTGTGTGCTCAGAACGAGCCCAGGCCGCGTCTCGCCGTCTCAGGCTGAGAAATCCGCGGAGCTGCAGCTGAGAAAAGAGTGTGTGTGTGTGTGTGTGTGTGTGTGTGTGTGTGTGTGTGTGTGTGTGTGTGTGTGTGTGTGTGTGGTGTGTGTGTGTGTGGGTGTGTGTGTGTGTGTGTGTGTGTGTGTGTGTGTGTGTGTGTGTGTGTGGTGTGTGGTGTGTGTGTGGTGTGTGTGTGTGTGTGTGGTGTGTGTGTGTGGTGAGTCGTTACATCACTAAACCCAATACGTCACTGTACTTACTACACTATAAGAAGAAAATAATGGAAAAAGAGAAATCCCCAACGAGGCGTTCTGGGGCAGCATAGACAGGTCTTTTCTGTGTTAGAGTTTTACTCCCTACAGGGTGCACTTTGAGGGTTTGTGACTCTGCAGGCCGTTCACATGCAGACAAAGCTTCATAACACAAAAGGGGACGGGTAATAACCGGAAAAGCATGACATGGGACCTTTAAATTAAAACCTTTTTTTTCAGATTTTTTTTTTTCTTTCAACATTTTTCTTGAATTTTGCTACTTTTTCTTTTTCTTTATATCTGCCATCCTCCTTTAGGAACATTCAGACTTTTCTCTCAAAATATTCTGATTTCTTTCAGAATTTATATTTATTTCAAAAACTTTCCAATATTTTTTTAGATTAAAATATAGTTTTTTTTCAATTTATCAGAACTTTCCTCACTTTTTCTTGAAATAATCTGCAATTTTTCAGCAAATGTTTCTACTTTTTTTTTTAACATCTGCCATCCTGATTTAGGAAGATTGTAGCTTTTTTACAAAATCTTACAATTAATTTTTTCATTTGTTTTTCCCTGAAAAAGTCTGAATTATTTTTTATTCATATTCCCACAAAATATTTCACACATTCCAACTTTTCTCTCAAAATATTCCTAAAACATCTGAATTGAAACCCAGACGTGACCCCTCCCCTCCCTGTATGAACTTCTGTAATAACCCTGTGCCCCCCCCCTGTAGATCTGTGTGAGATAGACCCGCCTCTCTGTCAGGACGCAGTGTCTCGTCTGAGCTTCGCTTCGCTCTGCAGCGTTCACCGTCTGATGGACGAGGACGAGGACGGGTCTGTGGACGCCTCCGAGACGCACGAGGTGAGAGAGAGGTCCTCCTGTTATTCAAAATGCACTTTGTGATGTCTTTTCTACATCACTGTGTCCCCGGTGTGTCAGGAGATGTGGGAGAGAGTATGTGTGAAGAAGCAGGAAATAAAAAGGAACTCACCTTGTGGTAACCTGAGAGAGAGAAAGAGTTTGAGCTCCATGCTGTTTCAGAGAGAATCCTTGATGTGGTTGGAACATGATATGGAGTTTAATCACGGCATTTAGCTGAGTTTCTGCTGGGAGAGTTCTCCTGATGAGATCTGCTCTCTCTCTAAAGCTACTGACCCAGAGTCAGCTCTTTAGTAGCAGCTGGAAGAGAGGGGGGGGGGCTACAAGGATCTGTTTGGGGTTTGGAGCAGGACACTTCAGAGACATGTCTTTAGTAACAGCTGGAAGAGAGGGGGGGGGCTACAAGGATCTGTTTGGGGTTTGGAGCAGGACACTTCAGAGACATGTCTTTATATATCTGTATATATCTGAGACCTGTGATGTATGCCTAAAACAAGTACAATAGGAGACCTTTAAAGAGGCCCTGTTCTTCTTCTGTGGTGCTCTATAGGTGTTGTACAGTATATCAGTGTTTGATGCCCCCCCCCCCTCTCAGTTCCTCAGGGACGACCTGTCTCTCGACTCGAAGGACAAACACAGGAAGTTCCACCGAGCCGATGCTCTGATCAGCCTGCAGGACCTGTGGAGCAGCTGGAAGAGCTCCGAGGGTCAGAACACCTCCTTATTATTCATATTCATATCAGAAGCTAAACTCTGTCTGCTTTTTTTTGTATTATTTTAATATTATTTTAGAAATAAATTACATTTCAGATTTTTTATTTCTAGACCAATTTAGACTTTTATTTTTGAAACTTTCCATATTTCTTCTTGTTAAATTCCGTATTTCGTCTCGAAATATTGAGACATTTTAGCTTTTTTCTTATCACAGACAAAATATTGTCAAAGTGAGTGCTGAGCTGAGATTTCCTGCGGTCAGTGAACACAACACCTTCTACTTTATGTTGTTTAAAAAAGTCACAGTTTAAGATGAGAGAGAGAGAGAGAGAGAGAGAGAGAGAGAGAGAGAGAGAGAGAGAGAGAGAGAGAGAGAGAGAGAGAGAGAGAGAGAGAGAGAGAGAGAGAGAGAGAGAGAGAGAGAGAGAGAGAGAGAGAGAGAGAGAGAGAGAGAGAGGAGAGAGAGAGAGAGAAGAGAGAGAGAGAGAGAGAGAGAGAGAAGGAGAGAGAGAGAGAGAGAGAGAGAGAGAGATCAAAGAAACAGGAAACAAGGGAAGGAAGCAGGAATAAAGGAGAGAGGACAGAAGGAAGTGAGGAAGGAAGGAAAATCTATTCCTGATCGTCTTCATCACCTTCCTCTTCAGTTCAATAAACAACGGAAAGGAGATGTTTATTTTTACAAGAGGACTGGAAGGAGATGTATAAAGTGTGTGTGTGTGTGTGGTGTGTGTGTGTGTGTGTGTGTGTGTGTGGTGTGTGGTGTGGTGTGTGTGTGTGTGGTGTGTGTGTGTGTGTGTGTGTGTGTGTGTGTGTGTGTGTGTGTGTGTGTGGTGTGTGTGTGTGTGTGTGGTGTGTGTGTGTGTGTGTGTGTGTGTGTGTGTGTGTGTGTGTGTGTGTGTGCGCAGTGTATAACTGGACTCAGCAGCAGGTGTTTGATTGGTTCCTCGTCAGCGTTGAACTTCCTCAGTACTCAGAAAGCTTCCGGAAACTCCAGCTGGACGGGAAGGCCTTACCCAGGTACTACAACTCCCATCATGCACTACTGCTCCCATCATGCACTACAACTCCCATCGTGCACTACAACTCCCATTATGCACTACAACTCCATCATGCACTACAACTCCATCATGCACTACAGCTCCCATCATGCACTACTGCTCCCATCATGCACTACAACTCCCATCATGCACTACAACTCCCATCATGCACTACAGCTCCCATCATGCACTACTGCTCCCATCATGCACTACAGCTCCCATCATGCACTACTGCTCCCATCATGCACTACTGCTCCCATCATGCACTAAACTCCCCATCATGCACTACAACTCCCATCATGCACTACAACTCCCATTATGCACTACAACTCCCATCATGCACTACAACTCCCATCATGCACTACTGCTCCCATCATGCACTACAACTCCCATCATGCACTACAACTCCATCATGCACTACAGCTCCCATCATGCACTACTGCTCCCATCATGCACTACAACTCCCATCATGCACTACAGCTCCCATCATGCACTACTGCTCCCATCATGCACTACAACTCCCATCATGCACTACAACTCCCATCATGCACTACAGCTCCCATCATGCACTACTGCTCCCATCATGCACTACAACTTCCATCATGCACTACAACTCCCATCATGCACTACAACTCCCATCATGCACTACAACTCCCATTATGCACTACAACTCCCATCAGGCACTACAACTCCCATCATGCACTACTGCTCCATCATGCACTACAACTCCCATCATGCACTACAACTCCCATCACGCACAACTCCCATTATGCACTACAACTCCCATCATGCACTACAACTCCCATTATGCACTACAACTCCCATCATGCACTACAACTCCCATCATGCACTATAACTCCCATCATGCACTATAACTCCCATCATGCACTACAACTCCCATCATGCACTACAACTCCCATCATGCACTACAACTACCATCATGCACTACAACTCCCATCATGCACTACCACTCCCATCATGCACTACAGCTCCCATCATGCACTGCTGCTCCCATCATGCACTACAGCTCCCATCATGCACTGCTGCTCCCATCATGCACTACAGCTCCCATCATGCACTGCTGCTCCCATCATGCACTACAACTCCCATCATGCACTACCACTCCCATCATGCACTACAGCTCCCATCATGCACTGCTGCTCCCATCATGCATACAGCTCCCATCATGCACTGCTGCTCCCATCATGCACTACAGCTCCCATCATGCACTGCTGCTCCCATCATGCACTTTTTAATGACCGTTTTTAAATGCCCTTTCTTGATGTCCTTAATGTGTTGAATGGCCTTGTGTTGAAAGCTGTGAATAAACCTTTAACCCCCAGGCTGGCAGTGAGGAGCCCCCCCCTCACTTCCTCTCTGAAGGTCTCTGACCGGACTCACGCTCAGAAGCTGCAGCTCAAAGCTCTGGACATCGTGCTGTTCGGACCCCCCCCCCGTGTGTGTGTGTGTGGTGTTGTGTGTGTGTGTGTGTGTGTGTGTGTGTGTGGTGGTGTGTGTGTGTGTGTGTGTGTGTGTGTGTGTGTGTGTGTGTGTGGTGTGTGTGTGTGTGTGTGTGTGTGTGTGTGTGTGTGTGTGTGTGTGTGTGTGTGTGTGTGTGTGTGTGTGTGTGTGTGTGTGTGTGTGGTGTGTGTGTGTGTGTGTGTGTGTGTGTGGTGTGTGTGTGTGTGTGTGTGTGTGTGTGTGTGTGTGTGTGTGTGTGTGTGTGTGTGTGTGTCCTTCCTAAATAGTTACACTTGCAATTCTTTAGCTGTTTGTCTCTCTCTCTGTGTGTGTGTGTGTGTGTGGTGTGTGTGTGTGTGTAGCTCGCCCCCTCCTGAAGGACCTCCTCCTCGTCCTCTCTCTCCTCCTGGCTCTGGTGGGGGTCTCCGTCCTTCCTGCTGAACAGGAAGTCAAGAGAGGACCTGGGCCGAGTGCTGAGTGACCTGGAGGCTCTGCAGAGTGCTGAGGAGGAGCTCACACAGCTGCAGGACAGGTACACACACACACACACACACTCACACAGCTGCAGGACAGGCAGGGTTCGAGTTATGTGGGAGCCAATGGGAGCTGAGCTCCCATACGGAGGGGTCTGAGCTCCCACGGACGCAGTGAAATCATACATCTGTGGGGGTCGCTAATACATTACCAACAACCATTCTTTTAATCACAAATAATGCATGTGTCAATGTAATGAGTATTATGCCCCCGGCACACACACACACACACACAGAGACACAGAGAGAGAGAGACACACACAGCTGCAGGACAGATACACACACACACACACAAAAACACACACACACACACACACACACACACGTGTTTATATTCTGGCTTCTGTTCAGGAGGTGAAGAAGAAGAAGAAGAAGAAGCCCCTCCAGGCAGAAAGGTCGTCAGGAAACTTACATTCTGAATAATATGGAGAAGAAACAGAAACAGGAGAATGACAAGAAATATCCAAATAAAAGCTTAAATATTTTAAATAATTCAATAATAACAATCGAAATAATTGTTTCAAGAGTCATACTTTTAGTTTGTTAGTTCTGGACTTGTCATGTAGTTTATATATTAAGATCATAGTATTTCTACTTTTTCTGAACTAAAGGATCTGTGTGTGTGTGTGTGTGTGTGTGTGTGTGTGTGTGTGTGTGTGTGTGTGTGTGTGTGTGTGGTGTGTGTGTGTGTGTGTGTGTGTGTGTGTGTGTGTGTGTGTGTGTGTGTGTGTGTGTGTGTGTGTGTGTGTGTGTGTGTGTGTGGTGTGTTGTGTGTGTGTGTGTGTGTTGTGTGTGTGTGTGTGTGTGGTGTGTGTGTGTGTGTGTGTGTGTGTGTGTGTGTGTGTGTGTGTGTGTGTGTGTGTGTGTGTGTGTGTGTGTGTGTGTGTGTGTGTGTGTGTGTGTGTGTGTGTGTGTGTTCAGACTAAGCTGCCAACTATTCTTTGACCATATAAGGACTGGAGACAGAAAGCTTCTGCCCACACACACCCACACACACATACCATGTATACATCACTTCAGGGGACATTACATTGACTTACATGCATTTCCTGGAGACTTATCCTAACCAAGTCTTCACCCTAAAATTAATGATTCCCCTCATGGGGACCTCCATTATGTCCCCATAAGGGAGGCGAGTCCCCACACGTGTGTGTGTGTGTGTGTGTGTGTGTGTGTGTGTGTGTGTGTGTGTGTGTGTGTGTGTGTGTGTGTGTGTGTGTGTGTTGTGTGTGTGTGTGTGTGTGTGTGTGTGTGTGTGTGTGTGTGTGTGTGTGTGGGTGTGTGTGTGTGGTGTGTGTGTGTGTGTGTGTGTGTGTGTGTGTGTGGTGTGTGTGTGTGTGTGTGTGTGTGTGTGTGTGTGGTGTGTGTGTGTGTGGTGTGTGTGTGTGTGTGTTGTAACATGTTTCACAGCTCTTCTGTTTTTTCTTCTTCTGCTCATTCGTGTCCCCTTAAACCACAACAGATCTGCTGCTATGTTCAGTGTGTCAGAAGAAGTCATATTATAGTATGTTAAAAGATATCTGAGCCTAGTACTGTGTGTTGTTAATGGCATAGTAAATCTTAGGAAGAGCAGATATTATGTCAGGCTGCAGAGACATTAATAACAGTATCTAATATTAATAATAAGGTTTTATGTCAGGCTGCAGAGACATTAATAACAGTATCTAATATTAATAATAAGGTGTTTTATGTCAGGCTGCAGAGACATTAATAACAGTATCTAATATTAATAATAAGGTGTTTTATGTCAGGCTGCAAAGACATTAATAACAGTAATTATTATTAATAATAATAATATATATATATGTGTGTCCAGGCTGCAGGAGGCGCAGCAGCAGCAGCGCAGCGTGCACCAGGAGAAGCTGCAGGTCCAGCAGCGCCTGCAGGGCGAGGTTCTGTCGGCCCGACAGGAAGCTCAGCGCCTCCGAGAGCTGAGGGGGGGGGGGGACCTGAGGGGGGGCGGGAGGGCCGAGCACCAGCTGGACCAGGTACTACCTATATTATACACTTTAAAGGTCTCCTATTATACTTATTTTAGGCATATATTATAGGTCTCAGATATATAAAGACATGTCTCTGAAGTGTCCTGCTCCAAACCCCAAACAGATCCTTGTAGCCCCCCCCCCTCTCTCTCAGCTGCTACTAAAGAGCTGACTCTGGGTCAGTAGCTTTAGAGAGAGAGTAGATCTCATCAGGAGAACTCTCCCAGCAGAAACTCAGCTAAACGCTGCTGTGATTAAACTCCATATCATGTTCCAAATTACTTCCAGAACACGTCTCATTGTTTCTGACAGCAACGTTTCTGATTGGCCCGTGGGTGTAAAGCCCCCCACATTTTAGTAATGTGGTCATGACGGTTATTCCCTCGTTTTTAGAGATGTGGGTACAGAGGAAAAGAGAGAGGGGTTTATTTCCTGACTCTTTGTGAGTCTCCTGACACACGGGGGACACACGGGGGACACACCGGGGACACATGGTGATGTAGAGAAGACTTCACTTTGTGAGTCTCCTGACACACGGGGGACACACCGGGGACACACCGGGGACACATGGTGATGTAGAGAAGACATCACTTTGTGAGTCTCCTGACACACGGGGGGACACCGGGGACACACCGGGGACACATGGTGATGTAGAGAAGACATCACTTTTAGAGTCTCCTGACACACCGGGGACACATGGTGATGTAGAGAAGACATCACTTTGTGAGTCTCCTGACACACCGGGGACACATGGTGATGTAGAGAAGACATCACTTTGTGAGTCTCCTGACACACGGGGGACACATGGTGATGTAGAGAAGACATCACTTTGTGAGTCTCCTGACACACCGGGGACACATGGTGATGTAGAGAAGACATCACTTTGTGAGTCTCCTGACACACGGGGGACACATGGTGATGTAGAGGAGACATCACTTTGTGAGTCTCCTGACACACCGGGGACACATGGTGATGTAGAGGAGACATCACAGCACACATCAAAGCAGATACATTTTACTGTGTCTCTTTATTCCTGCTTCCTTCCCTTGTTTCCTGTTTCTTTGAATGAATCTCTCTCTCTCTCTCTCTCTCTCTCTCTCTCTCTCTCTCTCTCTTCTCTCTCTCTCTCTCTCTCTCTCTCTCTCTCCTCTCTCTCTCTTCTCTCTCTCTTTCTTTCTTTCTTTCTTTCTTTCTTTCTTTCTTTCTCTCTCTCTGTGTGTAGGTGCGCTGTGCTCTGAGGAAGGCAGAGATGGAGCTGGGTGCCCCCCCCTCTCCCTGCCCCCCCCCTGGGTCTCTGGCTGCAGCTGACACACGAAGTCGAGTGTCAGAACTACAGCCTGAAGAAACAGAGCGCTGAGAAACAGCTGCTGCAGGCCCGGGAGGGGGTGAGGATTTTAAACTTTGAGTTAAAAACCTGAGAATTTGAAGAAATATGTTAAAAAATAAATCTAGAAGAGCGAAAAAATACTGGTTAAAAGTACGAATGTAAAGTCTTGCTCTTTGAACTCAGTGAACGCAGCGCTGTTGTGTTTCCAGGCGGAGAAGATCAGGAGGAAGAGGAGCTCTCTGTTCGGGACGTTCCACGTGGCTCACAGCTCCTCCATGGACGACGTGGACCACAAGATCCTCTGCGCCAAGTCAGTGCCTCAAAAACATTTACATTTCATTTAGCTGACGCTTTTATCCAAAGCGACTTACAATAAGTGCATTCGACCAGGAAGATACAAACTAGAAGAAAACAGAATCATATAAGAACATCAGGTTTCATAGAGCCAAAACATTTCAAGTGCTACTCAACTGGCTTTAGATAAGCCAGTCCTTTGTTAGTATATAAGTGCTTTGTTAGTAATTCTATCGCTCGAAGTGGAGTCGAAAGAGATGAGTTTTCAGTCTGCTCCGGAAGATGTGTAAGCTTTCTACTTCCTGATTTCAATGGGGAGCTCATTCCACCATTTTGGAGCCAGGATAGCAAACCCACGTGTTTTGCTGATGGGAACTTGGGTCCCCCTCGCAGTGCGGGTGCAGCGAGCCGTTTGGCCGATGCAGAGCGGAGTGCACGTGCTGGGGTGTACAGTTTAACCATGTCCTGGATGCAGGAAGGGCCAGATCCATTCACAGCATGGTACGCTAGTACCAGTGTCTTGAAGTGGATTCTAGCAGTTACTGGAAGCCAGTGAAGTGAGCGGAGGAGCGTGTGGGAACATTTAGGAAGGTTGAAGACCAGACGAGCCGCTGCATTCTGGATGAGCTGCAGAGGTCGGATGGCACATGCAGGTAGACCAGCCAGGAGGGAGTTGCAGTAGTCTAGGCGTGAGATGACGAGAGCCTGGACCAGAGCCTGCGTCTTTCTGGGTCAGGAGGGGACGTATCCTCCTGATGTTGTACAGCGTGTATCTGCAGCAGCGGGTTGTAGCAGCGATGTTTGCAGTGAAGGACAGGTTGTTATCTAGGGTCACACCCAGATTCCTTGCAGTCTGAGTCAGGGAAACAACAGAGGTGCCGATGTTGATTGTTAAGTCAAGAGTGGGACAATCTTTTCCCGGAAGGAAAAGCAGTTCAGTGTCAAGGTTGAGCTTGAGGTGGTGAGCAGACATCCACTGAGAGATGTCAGCTAGACTAGCAGAGATGCGTGCGACGGCCTGGGTCTCTGAGCGGGGAAAGGACAGAATTAATTGGGTGTCGTCAGCGTAGCAGTGGTATGAAAAACCATGCGGGCTAATGACAGATACGAGCGAGTTTGTGTACAAGGAGAAGAGGAGGGGACCAAGAACAGAGCCCTGAGGGACCCCTGTAGTTCATTGACAAGGGTCGGACTCGGACCCTCTCCAAGTTACCCTGTAGGTGCGGTCTTTGAGGTATGAGGTGAGGAGGGAAAGTTCAGAGCCTGAAACTCCAAGTTCTTGGAGAGTGTGAAGGAGGATCTGATGGTTCACACTTTAATACACACATAATACACATTTAATATAATATACCACACTAAAACACATTAAAACCCTTTAATATACATTTAACACACATTTAACACAATTTAATATACACACAATACACATTCAGTACACATTTAATACACTTTTAACACACTTTAATACACTTTTTACACACTTTAATACACTTTTTACATACATTACATATACACTTATATGTATTACTTATACAGCTGTTTTGTTTACAGCTGTGTGTGCGCTGTCAGATAGGGATGAAGCTACTTGATGCTACTTGGTGTTGTTGTTGCATTAGCTTCAAATTAGCCTTCACATAGCATTGTGGGCGCTAACGGATTAGCTCCGCCCCCAGGTAGGTGCTGAGGGAGAAGCTAATTGATATATATATATTATATTTGTACCTGTATTGTTTTTGTTTACAGCTGGACCAGATAGGGATGATGCTACTTGGTGTTGTTGTTGCATTAGCTTCTCATTAGCCAATCATAGTGGCTCTAACGGTTAAGCCCCGCCCCCAGACAGGCTCTGGCGGAGGTCACAGCGGCTCTCAGGGAGAAGCTGCTCCGCTGGCAGAGCATCGAGGCGCTGAGCGGCTTCTCTCTGGTGTCCAACCCGGGGCTGGCGGCCCTGGCTGCGGCCCTGAACCTTGAGGCCTCCTTCCTGGGGCTGAGACCCCCCCCCCCAGCACCTCCTCCTGTCAGACGACCTGGACGACATGGACGATGACATCCTGTCCCCGGGGACCCTCAAGTGTGAGTCACCACATTTACTCAAGTACTGGAACAAAGTACACTTTAGAGGTACTGGTACTCTACTTGAGTATTTTCATTTTATGCTAATTTGTACTTTTACTCCACTACTAACTTACTTACTGTAACTAAGTAAGTTAGTAAAAGTTTTACTTTTGGTACTTTAACTATATTTGATGAGAATACTTTTCTACTTTTACTTGAGGAACATTTTGAATGCAGGACTTTTACTGTAACAGAGTATTCATATACTCTGGTACTTCTACTTTAAGCACAAGATCTGAGTACTTCTACTTTAAGTACAAGATGTACAAGATCTGAGTACTTCTACTTTAAGTACAAGATGTACAAGATCTGAGTACTTCTACTTTTACTCAAGTACAAGATCTGAGTACTTCTACTTTTACTCAAGTACAAGATCTGAGTACTTCTACTTTTACTCAAGTACGGATCTGAGTACTTCTACTTTTACTCAAGTACCGGATCTGAGTACTTCTACTTTTACTCAAGTACTGTAATTAAGTACACTTATGAGATACTTGTACTTTACATGAGTATTTCCATGTTATGCTACTGTGTACTTCTACTCCACTACATTTCGTCTGATTGGTTCCTGTTCTCATTCATAACACTCCGTTCGATGTCTCACTATGGGATGCGCCTCAACGCGTATGCACCAGAAGCATCAATCTCATTACGCCAATCCTGATTGGCTGGTGATCTTGACGACAACGTCAGGGAATCCACCACCCTATAAGTAGCTTGCGCCACGACGCAGGTCATTCAAACACCTCTTCTCGCTTCGAAGCACATCTCGAGGAAGATCAGTAGCTAGCTAGCTTAACGGTCCACAGACTGATCTACGAAAGCTAACCTTCGGTCGCCGGACGCTTGCCAGCTACTTTTGCTTCGCACGGGAATTTCTCTATTAACACTCCAGTTAATATCGAATCTGCCCTGCCGTTTTTTTCCACGAATAACGGTAAGGTTTTTGATTTTTTCCCGCAAACAGTAACACACCTGTTGCTAGTTTGTCCCTTCTACGCCGACACCACGGCTAGCGAGGATGGATTCTTCTCTCCCTCACACCAGAGGAGACGGAGTTTCGGGGGCTCGGCTCTGCGGCTGCGGGCTGAAGATCTCGAGACTGACTCACACCAGGTCTGCTCGTCTTGCCTCGGGCTGCAACATGCCCAGGAGGCGATCGACACCCCCGGCTCGTGCGGGCACTGTACCCGTTTTACCGCCAAGAGCCTCCGCCGACGGCTAGCACGCCAAGCTAGCATGTCGGACCGAGACCCCTTCATGCCTGTAAACTTGCCGACCGGCGAGCAAGGCATGGTGGCGACCGCCACGGGTGTCGAGTCCCGCGCTGTGTCAAGCTGGGACTCGACGGCGGCGGCAGCCGCGGGAAGGGGGCCCCGTGCTGTGTCAAGCTGGGGCTCCCAACTGGACCTCACCATGGTCTCACCCGCGGAGGATGTCCTGGAGCTGGACTATGGGGAGGAGGAAGAAGAATACACCTCGGAGTTCCTTCTATCCGACTCGGACGAGGGCGAAGATGACATCTTCGTCTCGTCTGCCCAGGCTGCCAAGCCTGGGGCCATGTCCGCTTCCCCAGGCGAAGGCGAGCCACCGCTCCCCCGCCTCAGCATGGACTTGCAGGCCGTGTGCCAACGCGCTGCGTCCAGACTGGACATCCCTTGGCCTGAAGTGGCCAGGGAGACCTCCAGGTCTCGATACGAGGGAAAGAACTTGCCCCAAGCCGCGAGGCTGACAAGGCAACTTCTCCCCGTATTTCCAGAGCTGCTGGACGAGGTGTCGGTCTCCTGGAGAGACCGCCCCTTCAGCAGCAAGGCCCCAATCCAGGGAGCCTCCTCTCTGGACTTTGAGGGCATGGAGAAGCTCGGGTTGCTCCGCATGCCTCCTATGGAGCCGCTTGTGGCAGCCCACCTCCAACCGCGGTTGTCTGCGGCCCCGAGCAGGAACCCCACACTGCCGACAAAGGCGGACCGGTTCCAGTCAGCGATGACTGAACGGGCCTACAAAGCGGCTGCTTTGTCCGTCAGGGCGCTTAATGTCTCCTCCATGCTGACCGCGTACCAAGCGGAGCTCTGTGCGGACATGACAGCAAAACCTGAACCGGCCGTGTGGGAGGAGATCACGCGATCACGGACATTTGCCTCCGCGTGCAGCGCTGTGCAGTCCAGGCCACAGGCAAGTCGCTGGGGATGATGGTGGTGCAGGAGAGAGCCAGATGGCTTAACCTGACGAACCTCCCGGACCGGGAAAAGGAGGACGTGTTGGACATGCCAATCGTCCCTGAGGGCATATTCGGCACTGCTCTTGCCTCCATGCAACAGCGGTGTGAGGCCAAGAAGAAGGAGGATGAAGCTCTCCAGCTTTGCCTCCCTCGGAAAGCCCAGCCGCCGCCTCCAACGGTCCTGCGACGGACCTTCTCCCAGGCTGCCCCGCACTCGGCCCTGTTCAAGGTCCCGAGACGGCAGAAGCCACAGCCCGCCCCCGGTCTCCCACCCAGACACGAGGCGCGGACGAGTTGGCCAAGAAAGTCCCCGGTCCCGGCAGCAGCCACACAGGCGCAGCCACCCAGACTTTCAGCCACCAGGCGAGGAAGAAGAAGAGGGCAGCCTGACAGCCTTCCCTCCCCCCCTCGGGGAAAGGGCTGGAGGTTTCCTGTTCTCTTTCAGCCCTGGATCGTGTTCCGCACGTGTCCAAACCCATGTGTTTCCGGGGGACAACCACGCCCCCGTCTTCCCGCCGCCTCGGGTGATGACAGCACGTCATCCTCCAGTTCGCGCCATGAGGGAAGCAGACTTCACAACACTGACAGCAGTTCCTGCCGTTGTTCGAGTCACACAACACACACAGGGTTAAAAATAAAATGTTTGCCACTGTCGCTTCCAGGCTTAAAGCCAAGGGCACAGTCGAAAATATTAAAAAGAAAAACAATGGTATCAATAAACAGTCGGGTGACTGCTCCGCTTCTGAGAGTGGCTGTAAACGCCTCTCTCGGAAAGCGGACGGTGACCGGGTCTGTGAACGCACCATCACCGCGCGCATGCGCAGTGTCGACCGAGGTTGTCACCCTGGATGCCACCGTGTTCAGACACTAGAGGGCGCCATAACACAACCAATGCGGTCACAGAGTGCAACAACAGAGATATGGTGACGTCTCCACTCGCTTTGAGGAGCGAAAGGTGGAAGATGCTCACATGCTCTGCTTGGGTTTTCAAGACGATATCACGGGGCTACAGACTCCAATTCGCTGTCACCCCCCCTCGCTTCTCGGGCATTGTGCAATCACAAGCCCGGGGAGCGTCGGCTCACATTCTAGAGCAGGAGATTCTCTCGCTACTAGAAAAGAAAGCCATATCCATCGTACCCTCCGAACGGAGTCAGAGCGGCTTCTATTCCAAATACTTCCTCGATCCCAAACGGGGAGGGAATGGAATTCGCCCCATCCTAGATTTAAGGGCTCTGAACGGGTATCTCAGAAAATACAAATTTCGGATGCTCACTCACACATCCCTGCTGCGTCTCGTGCGTCAGGACGATTGGTTCACATCAATCGACCTGAAAGACGCGTATTTTCACATCCCAGTATATTATCCACACAGGAAATATCTGAGGTTCGCTTTTCAGGGTGTCTGTTACGAGTACAGAGTGCTTCCCTTCGGTCTGTCTCTCAGCCCACGGGTGTTTGTGCGATGTACGGAGCAGCGATAGCCCCGTTAAGACAACAGGGTATTCGCCTGGCAACCTATTTAGACGACTGGCTCCTTCTTGCACAGTCGGAGCAGGAGGCTATTACGCAGACGAATACCCTCATGAAACACCTGCTCGACCTGGGTTTTGTAATAAACACAGAAAAGAGCATGTTGTCCCCAGCCCAGTCTGTGCTCTTCCTGGGCTTACGTCTGAGTTCGGTGCCCTTCACAGCCCGCCTGTCAGCGGAAAGAGTGAAAGCCTTCAGGGCTTGCCTCGCTCATTTCCAGCCACGCAAATATGTTCTCTTCAGATCATGTCTGCGGTTACTGGGGCTCATGGCGTCAGCCATCCTAGTAGTACGTCTGGGCCGCTTACACATGAGGGAATTTCAGCGCTGGGTAGCTGCCCTCAGACTAGACCCCGTGCGTCATGGCGCGCGGAGAGTGATGGTCACTGTGTACTGCGTAACGGCACTGCGCCACTGGCTGCACCCGACTTTCCTAGTACGAGGCGTGCCTATGGGTGCTGTCCTATCGCGGAAGGTGGTCACCACGGACGCATGTCTGACGGGCTGGGGGGGCATATACGAAGGTCGACCTGTGAGGGGTCTCTGGAGCAGAGACCTCCAACGGTCACACATAAATTATCTGGAGCTCTTAGCGGTGTTTCTCACCCTAAGACGCTTTCTGCCTTTTCTCAGGGGACATCATGTCCTCGTGAGGACAGACAACACGACCACAATATCGTATATAAACCGCCAAGGGGGTTTGCGTTCTCTCCAGTTACACATGCTGGCACGCAAACTGATCTTATGGAGCTGCGGACGTCTCCTCTCTCTGAGAGCGACACACGTACCGGGAGTGATGAACCTCGGGGCAGATCTGCTGTCCAGAGGTGCACCACTATACGCAGACTGGACTCTACATCCAACGATTGTGAGTCAGCTGTGGGTGCGTTACGGCCGGGCCGCGGTAGATCTGTTCGCATCAAAAGAAAATGCTCAATGTCAGCTGTTCTTTTCAATGCGCGATCTAAACGCACCGTTAGGCGTGGACGCGCTCGCACACGTTTGGCCCCCGGTCCTTCTGTACGCGTTCCCACCCCTGGCTCTAATACCTCCAACTCTGGCCAGAGTGAGAGAACAACGCCACACACTGATCCTGATAGCTCCACACTGGCCTGCAATGTACTGGCTGGCGGAGATATATCAGCTGCTGTGCGGACAGCCGTGGCAGCTCCCGCTACGCAGGGACATACTATCTCAGGCGGGGGGGATGATTTTTCACCCACACCCAGAGCGCCTGGCGCTATGGGCCTGGCCCGTGAGTGGTATAACCTGAGTACAGTGGGGCTCCCTCAGAAAGTGATAAACACTATTCAGAGTGCAAGGGCTTCCTCCACCAGGTCTCTCTATGACTGTAAGTGGAGGGTGTTTGAGGAGTGGTGTCTTCAAAAGAAACACATCTCTTTTCAATGCCCTGTCGGTGTGATTCTATCATTTCTACAGGATCTGATTGATAAACACAGAGCTTTCTCCACGATCAAAGTGTACCTGGCTGCTATTGCCGCATGCCATGTGGGCTTTGGGGAAAGACGGCTAGCCAACATCCCTTGGTCTGCCGTTTTATGAAAGGGGCTCGCCGGCTCCTCCCCGTTTCCAGGTCACTGGTGCCCCTGTGGGACTTGACAGTGGTTTTAGATGGGCTCGCTCGAGCTCCATTTGAACCCCTGGAAGACGCTGACATGAAGCACCTGTCACTGAAGACAGTGTTGTTACTGGCTCTGGCATCTGCCAAACGAGTCAGTGATATTCACGCGCTCTCTGTGCATCCTTCGTGTACTCAGTTTGCCCCGGGGCAAACGAGAGTATTGCTGAAGCCCAACCCGGCCTTTGTGCCTAAGGTGGTTGGCTCATGCACTCCCATTGACCTTGAGGCATTTCCTTCACCGCTAGGTTCCTCTGGGGAACAGCGGCCGAATTTGCTTTGCCCAGTTCGTGCTTTGCGCACTTATATGGACAGGTCGAAAGAGTTTCGGTGCAATGACCAACTCTTTGTATCTTGGGCTAACCCTCATAAGGGCAAGCCCGTTACCAGGCAACGGCTCTCCCACTGGATTGTGGAGGCGATAGCTCTGGCTTATACGAGTCAGGGTTTGCAGGCACCAACGGGCCTGCGCGCTCATTCTACTCGTGGATTGGCTACATCCTGGGCTTTGTTCAAGGGTGTTTCCATTCAAGACATTTGTGCAGCAGCGAGCTGGTCCTCGCCGCTCACTTTTGTCCGCTTTTACAGGCTAGATGTTTCTGCTCCAAGTGTGGCCCGCGCAGTGCTGGGCCCCGTATTGGGACAGGGTTCTACCTGTTAAGTTCTGTTTTTGTGTTGGTGATTTTCGAGATAAGCATGTCTGGCAATGCGGGAGTCTCAATATCCCATAGTGAGACATCGAACGGAGTGTTATGAATGAGAACTATAGGTTACTTACGTAACCCCAGTTCTCAGAGTAACATGAAGTGAGATGTCTCACCTGACGGCCCTTCTTGCTGAGGCGAAGCGAGAAGAGGTGCTTATTTTGAATGACGCTGCGTCGTGGCGCAAGCTACTTATAGGGGGTGGATTCCCTGACGTTGGCGTCAAGATCACCAGCCAATCAGGATTGGCGTAATGAGATTGATGCTTCTGGTGCATACGCGTTGAGGCGCATCCCATAGTGAGACATCTCACTTCATGTTACTCTGAGAACTGGGGTTACGTAAGTAACCTATAGTTTTCCCTCTTCTCTCTGTCTCTCTCCTGATTGGCTCCCTCCAGACGCAGCGGGCAGATGGACCGCAGAGTGAGCGACCTCTGGCCAATGAGTGGCATCGCAGACACACAATCACCATGGAAACACTCTGGTTAGCCCGCCCTCTTTCAGCATCCCCCTCTTAGTAGTTATTTATTTTACTAGGAAATATGTATTTTTATATTGCTCAGCTCTTTCATATAATATTCCAATTTTAAACTAAGTAAGTTTAGTTTCGGGGAAAAATAAACTTTTTATTTAACTAACTTTTATAGTTTTTTAAGAAGCACTTTCACGTTTTCTTTACAAATCGAGTCAGAACTTCCTGTTTTTCAGGTTTTTTAATAAAACTCATTCTAACTCCCTCTCTTCCTCCTGCAGCTCAGAATCTGATGCCCCTGCGACAGAGGCAGGAACCCCGTGTCGACGTTCAGCTCTCAGAGGTCAGTTAAAGGGCGGGGCTTAACTCTAGATGAGGGGCGGGGCCTGTTCACATTGTCCCGCCTCCTTGGATTTCATTGGTTCAACAAGACAGAAAAGAAGACAGACAGCTGAGTTACTGAGGGAACTCACCAAGTGTCAGAAAATACAACCCTCTCTCTTTTCCTCCGTACCCAAATTTCTAAAAACGGGGCTGCAACGGAGCTGATCCAGACTGATCCAGATTTGAAATTGTTCTGACGTCAGAAACGAGGAGCTCCGCCTATATGGGCGACTCTCCACCTATCAGGAGGAGACAGCCACGGCCATTTCCGCTCGAAAGCTCTGGAGACGCTGTAGTACATATGCCAGGCCTGTAGGTGGCGCTGTAGTACATATGCCAGGCCTGTAGGTGGCGCTGTAGTACATATGCCAGGCCTGTAGGTGGCGCTGTAGTACATATGCCAGGCCTGTAGGTGGCGCTGTAGTACATATGCCAGGCCTGTAGGTGGCGCTGTAGTCTGCCACAAAAGCAGCGAAGAAGACTTCTCTCAGAATCAGCCCTCGCAAAATCAGGGGAAAAGAGCATCAGAGCGAAATGAGGCGTGGCTCAAATGCATGATCTGTTTGGGATTTTGAAAAAAAAACTTCACAGACATGTTTTATAAGGTATGGCCCTACAATATATTCAAATATAGCATGATAGGTCCACTTTAAAGTTAAACGATCTGAACTTCTGAGTACGTAATGATTAAGAATTTAAGTATTTACAAGTAATCAGGACATTAGCTACGTTAGCTAAGTCAGCTACATTAAGATAAGATAAGGTACTTTATTGATCCCAATTTGGGACATTTGTTAGAAACATTAGCTACACATTTTTGTTAGCAACATTAGCTACGTTAGCAACATCAGCTACGTTAGCAACATTAGCTACGTTAGCAACATCAGCTACATTAGCAACATTAGCTAAGTAAGCTCCTGCTGTCACTCACCCCTCCGTCTTTTTCTCTCAGGGACTTCATGAGCCGCTCCGACTCGGACTCCTCCCTCCCCGTCTCCCACAGCGAATCACGAGGCTCATACGGCTCCAAGCCCCTCCCCCTTTCCTCCAGGCTCCAGGCTCAGGGCTCCGGGGGGGAGGTGGAGGTGTTTCAGGCCTGGAGAAGAGCTCGAGCCTGGGGGAGCTGAGAGGACACCTGCCCCCCCCTCCACCCTCAGCTTCTCCTGCTCCACCCGGTCCCTCTGCGTGACCTCCGACCCCCCGCCGCCGTGGTGCCGGACGGGGGGCAGGAGGGGGAGGCGTCCGTCAGCCGGAGGAGGAACGCCTTCAATAAGATCTTTAAGAAGAAGACGGCACGCCACTGATGACATCACAACTTGAGTTAACAGCTGTTTGACCTGATGGACCGCGTTGGGGTCGGGACATTCGACACATGTGTTGACTACCATCAAATTTGTGAATTAAAACGACCAAAAACAGCAACGCATTCAGCCAATCAGACGTGGATTTCTATCACGGCAAGAGAACCCGAATTTTCTGGCCGTTAAACTCGGACTCAGGACACAACGACCAGTGGAAACACCAACGAAGAAGAACTAAGGCAGTGAAGTAGAAACTTTGACTCAAGAAGAAGAACGTCTTGTTGGCTGAAGAGATAGAGAAGTAAAATGGTTGATTCGTTGAGGTCGGGCCATTGGCCACGTGTTGACTGCAATCCAATGAGCCAATTAAAACGACCAAAAATCTGCAAAAAAAAAACGTCAAACAGCATCGTTTTCAGCCAATCAGACGTCGGTGTTTATCACGACAAGAGAACCCAAGAGTTTTTCTGGCCGTTAAACAAAGAAAAGGTTTAGATACGGACTCGACAGAAGACCAACGAAGAAGAACTAAGGCATTGAAAGTAGAAATTGCAACCAGAAACTTTAGCATATCGCCAAAAATAACGATAAACAGCTAAAGTTCGAGAGAAACGCATGACCCTTTGTAGTCTACGTCAAAGTTAACTGAAAGTTGTGTTCCCACCTTTTGTGTGTTTTGTTGTCATTTATTTTCATTTGTGCAAACATGTTGAAAAGTGAGAGTATATCCTGGAAATAACTAAAGGAGAGGAGATGAGACTGTTTGATGTTCACCAGTATACGAGTTTACTGCACACGCACGCACAAACACATGCACACACACACGCACACACACACGCACGCACACACATGCACACACACGCGCACACACACACACGCACACACACGCGCACACACGCACACAACACGCACTCGCACGCACACACGCGCGCGCACACACACGCACGCACGCGCGCGCGCGCCGCGCGCACACACACACACACACACACACACACACACTCTAATAATGTGAAGTTAAATCAGTTTATTCACTCTGAACGAAGATAGCTGTCACAAAGTGTTTATTTAAAGCTGTCACTGGGTGGACTACATTACCCACAATTCCCGTTACCTGATGCCAGTGAACTACAAACATGCACCAGAAAAACGCTTTGTTGTGTTTTTATTTATAATAAAGAAACTATCAAAGACCGCTGTGCTTTGACGCTCTGTTCTTCTTCTGTGGTGGATTTACGTCGGAATGAACAGTTTTAACGAGCAGATTCGACTGTTTGTGCAGAAAAAGCTGGTTTAAAACGGGAAAGTAAATAGTAATATTAGTTGTATGATTAAAGTACATAGTGAGCTGCTGTGGCCTTGGAGTTACACACCTAAGACATTTTACATTAAACAAGGAGCTGTTTTTATTACACTTTCGTTGGGTTTGTCACCAACAGACGGGACAGATGAATCTAAATCTAAATGTTTATCTGAAGCTGATTTAACTAAAAAGGTGGAATTTAATCAAAATAATGATCTGAGTGTCTCTGTTGACTGCAGGTGGTGCGTTCACTGACCTCTCTGCTGCTCAGGAGATCTGAGAGACAGAGTGTTGGCCCAGCAGGGGGCAGCACCGAGCTACAGCTCACTGAGAGGACGTCACTTATATCTGACTCATAAAGGATCATTAATACTTCTCTTTAGTGAATGTAAACATGAAATGTACCAACAAGGTGGTCTGTTCCTTCAAAATAAAGTTTACAGTGACACCTTTCAAAATAAAGCAGCAAAAATGACACAAGTCGAGGTTATGAAGTCTTTAGTTAAGTCCTGTTCTGAGTTAACTTCAAATGTAAGTCTAACAAGTTTAAGAGCATCTAGTCCCAAGTTAATTTCAAGTTGAAGTTCAACAAGTCCTAAGTTAAAAGTTAACGCCAACAGATCCCAACACGAGTTCCAGGTTAAGACAACGAGTCTTTGAGCACTGGGAAAAGTGCTATATAAGTAATATTTGTTATTATTATTATTATTATCATCAAAGTCCCGAGTTAATACCAACAAATCCTCAGGATAAGTCTCTAGTCAAGAACAACAAGTCAGAAGTTGAATTCCAAGTGAAGTCAAACGAGTGCCCGTAAGAGTCGAAGCCATCAGGTCCCAGGATGAGTTTCAAGTGAAGGGCATCAAGTCCCGAGGTTTATTTGTCAATGAAAGTTCATTAATACTTCTCTTCAGTGAAACATGACTCCCTGTAAAAGGAAAGGAACCAGCAAGGTGGTCTGTTCCTTCAAAATAAAGCTTACAGAGACACCTTTCAAAATAAAGCTCTTCAGCTGGGAGCTCAGATTTACTTAACATGTTGAGAAGTCACGAGTCGAGGTTATAAAGTCCCAAGTTAAGTCCAACGAGTCTCGAGTTAAGTTCAAATTTGAGACAAACACATCGTGAGTTAAAACCAACAAGTCCATATTTAGGTTTGAAGTTAAGACTCATAAGTCACAAGTTAAGTGTCCAAGTGAATACCATCAAGTCCCAGGATGAGTTTCATTTTAGACAAGTCTCTACAGTTCAAATGCAACACCAACAAATTCAAGAGAAGGACAAGTCCTAAGTTAAGTTCAACAAGTCCCAATATACGTTTTAAATTAAGTCCTAGGTTATGTTATAACGAGTCTCGACTTCGGTCCCAATTTATCCAACAAGTCCTATTTTACGAAAACCACAATTCCCAAGTTATGTTCCAAGTTAATACCAACTAGTCCGCTTTACATGGGGAACAAACAAACAAACAAACAAAGGTTACATTTGAGATAAGGACCGTGAGTTCCGAGTTTCCAAGGTCTAAATGAATCTCCATGTTAAGACCAACAAGTCCTAATTAAGGTGCTTTTCCACTACAGGGTTTTAGCTCGGCTCTTCTTTGCTTTCCACTCGGGGCAGTACCGGCTCACGGGTACTTTTTTAGAACCACCACAGTCGAGCTGAAAATACGCTAAGCTAGTGACGTGAAACACTGCCGACCGCTGATTGGTCAGAGAGAATCGTCACAATTCTTGCGCGAGACAGTGACCAAGCGTCGCATAAGCACCAACAGACGAGCTACCGTCAGCAAGTATTTTTAATTTCAACAAGGTACGAGGTTCAGACGCTCCTCTATATATATATATACACACACCACACACACACACACACACACACAGTGATTATAGAGCCGTCAAGGACCACAACGGCCGGAGTGGCTCCAGCAGGAAAACACACACTGCGTGGTTACTATAGTTACTACCATCGTTCTGACTGTGATGGAAACAACCCGGTATCACGGCAAGACGTGAACATGTGACGATTTACCATGCTGGGAGACGTGAAGATGTCACGATCTCGTCCCTTCAAACGTGACAGTTACACGGTATTGTTAACATGGAGAAATACCCGGAAATGCCAAGCAAATGCTCTTCCACGACGGTCGGTTGTTATTGTCAATATTAATATATAATGATTTATTTTTTAATAGTCACACTCGATTTCGCCGATGTTCTTGTTGCCCCAGCTGGTCGACTCCTCTTTTAGCAGAAACAAAGGCTACATTGATGTATTAAATCGATGTTAATCCATGTGTGTGGATGTGGAATTAACGGACGTGACGTTGTGCGATTGCGTTGCCAGGCAACAGCTTCGGTTCATGTTAATTTACAAACTCTTCAACTAGAACCCTAGTTATATTTAAAAACATTTTAGAAGGCCTCACGAAATACTTTAATGTAAATTTAAATGTGAAGGAATGTGTGTATAACAAAATACATCCGTCATAAACATAAACCTTGAACAATACCGGAAACAGACGTAGGGCAAGATCCTCAGCTCGGTGATTGGATGGTTTAGCCGCAATGCACGCTGGGATATGGTGTTTATGTGATGTGAAATCCGAAAACTTTTTTAAAAATAAATAATACTTTATTCCGAGTGTGCTTGCTTTTCTCTTTGAAAGTCATCATCACGGCATTGTAATACACGGTTCGGCTGCATTAAATATTACATATCTGCCGTAGTTCTTTATTTATAGAGCCTGATGAGAAGACTTCCGGACAAACAGAAGAACTGCCGCCGAAACTGAAAACGTAAAAAAATAAATCATTATTATATTAATATTGACGATAACAACCGCCCGTCGTGGCAGAGCATTTGCTTGGCATTTCGGGTATTTCTCCATGTTAACAATACCGTGTAACTGTCACGTTTGAAGGGACGAGATCGTGACATCTTCACGTCTCCCAGCGTGGTAAATCATCACATGTTCACGTCTTGCCGTGATACCGGGTTGGATGGAAACGCAGCTTAAAGTGAGCCGAGCCGAGCCAAGGTGAACCGAGCCATGGTGAGTTAAACCCTGGAGTGGAAAAGCGGCTTAGACTCCCCAGTTAGTATCATTTATCCCCAGAATACTTTCAAGATAAAACCAATCGGTCCCGAGTTAGGTTTCAACTTTCCAACAAGTCTTAATTTAGGACAACTAGTTTTAAACGGTTTTCTGCTCCTAGAATCTGTAATAGTATAGATGCCTTTCAGAATAAAAGCACATGTCAGGTGATCTTTAACAGTCATGACTTGTGTTAGAAAATGCTTAATTTATGACCAACTAGTTTTAAGTTAAGTCCATCAAGTCTCAAGTCAAGTTCCAACTAAAAAGTACTCAAGTCAAGTCTTTAATTAAGACCAACAAGTCCCAGTTGGTGTCATGAATCTTACTCCAAGTTTAATTCAACATTAACCAAGTTAAGGACACCAAGTCCCGGGTTTAAATCAAACAAGTGCCCAAGTCTTTAGGACGAACAAGTCACAAGTTATGTCATGAATCTTCAGATATCAAAGAGTGGGTTCAGTATTTAACGTCAGGTTGTTTTCTCTCCACGTGTCGTTGACAGACGGTTGTGAAACGTTCCCAGTCACGCTTCCTGTGGCGTCGATGTCACCTTATAAGGTTTCCTCCTTCATAACGACTCTTTCCCCCCGCCCACTTCCTGTGTTTCTGCACAAACCGCCAGCTGTGATTGGCCGGTAGGTTTATCTTATAACTCTGACATTAACACATGGATTATCTGAGAGAGTGTGAATGTCGATCCTCTTCATGAATCTGTGTTTCTGTCCGGATGCAACGAGACGTCAGAAAACGCTCCCGTTTCTTTGGTAAAAGTGAAGAAACACCGAAAAGCAGAAATGAAAGATGAAATGTCATCACTTCCTCTTTAGAGCGAGAGACTTCCTGCCGAGCAACGACAGCTTCATGCTCCCTGCAGAACACTACAAATATCAACACAACAAATAGATGTAATATATAAAAGATACTACATTAGAGAAGTGTGCAAAGTCGATTTTCTCTTAGTCAAATATATTTCATATAAATATTTTTACATATTTGTTGCTGTTTTTATAATATTATTTTTTGTATAATGTCCAAATGTTGTCTTAAAATTCTTCATTTATAAATATTATCATATATATATTTAAGTTATTATTTGTGTTATTATTATTATGGAGCTGCAGCAGCATGTGACCGAACATGAGTCCCCCCCCCACTATGTGTGTTGTGACTCTGCGTCTATATTTACCCTGCAGGCCTCACACACACACACACACACCACACACCACCACACACACACACACACACACACACACACACACACACACAAAGACACACACACACACTCACACACACAACACACACACACACACACACCCTCTCGGAGGCTCGTCGTGCAGATGAGGTAAACGTCTCTAAAGTTTTTCTCTCTTCGTGTTTCTTCAGGATTTCGGAAATAAGAGAATTGTTTAAAATGAAGTTAGGGATAAGAGAGGTGTGTGTGTGTGTGTGTGTGTGTGTGTTTGGTGTGTGTGTGTGTGTTAGACTTCAGGAGGATCTGAAGCACGAGGCGGAAACTCAACGACAGAGAGCTTCTGATCTGTGAAGTATAGACGCTTTAATGCAGGCGTTATATTCCTGAGTCAGTGTGAGGCAGAGAAACCAACCCGCGGGTAGCTCTACTGCAGTACAAGTACACATAGTCTTAAAAGTCCTGTTTTTAAGACGTATTATCAAGTATTTATTCTGCAGAAAGGTGCCGATCAAAGGGTTTATTATTATATATACGTTTATTAGATGAGATGTACTTTATTGAACTACAATCAATTAAATGTAACAAATGTAATTGATTTTTATAACTTATATGTATATTGTATTATTAGATTGTAATGACTGACACACATATGTTTTAATATTTCAATGTGGAGCCAATTAGAGATTCTTTATGTATTTTTACTGTGATATTTGTGAGTAGTGGTGCAGTATATTATCAAGTATAAGTACATTCAATATTAGATAAATGCAGTACAAAGGAAATGGACATATTTAAGGATGCTACATACTGATATACACCATGCTTCACTGAAATCAGACCGGTATGTTCAGTCATTTGTTGACAGGTAAACAAATAAACAGATAAACAACATGGCGTCGCTGCAGGAGAGATCGTGGAGCAGAATGCATTACATTTCAATCTTGCATCTGGTTTTTGAACGTGGCGTTTAGGGACTTTCATTTCTGCTTTAATATTATATGTTGCAGTCAAATGTACTGCAGCACACGTGTTTCAAAACACAGATTCACTAAACTAAAATATAAAAATAAAATAATATGAATAAAGAATAATAAAGAATAATATCTAATAATATAATTGAGAATTTTGTACAATCAAAATTTAAATATCTCATTTACAAAAAAAGAGATTAAACAATACATGTTTTGTTCTGTTGAAAGCCGACTGTCTGACCTTTCCAGCAGGTCTTTGAACGCACCAAATATTTGAGGCTCAAGAGATATTTCTCACAGCTACTAACGACTCAGATGTCCTCAAATAAAACCTGGATTATTAAACACACAATGCAGGAAAACATGTTTTACACAACGACATGAAGTACTATATTTGAAAGATTTAGTTTGTGGAGTTTTAAAATATTTGTACGCAAAGGTGTTTTGACATTTAATTTAATTGTGTGCGTCTTATCTGGAGTTTTATTGACGTAAAATAACCTGCAGAGCAACAAGATGTGTGTGTGTGTGTGTGTGTGTGTGTCTGTGTGTGTGTGTGTGTGTGTGTGTGTGTGCGTGTGTGTGTGTGCGTGTGTGTGCGTGTGTGTGTGTGTGAGGTTACTGCAGGTCACATTCATTAAACCCCTCAGTGAAGTCATAAATAAACACCTCTTTAAAATGATTCAGACGTTGTTTACTTCCCTAAAAACATTCAGACATTGACATTGAGCTCTGGTGTCATGGCGACAGTCGTGGTGGAGACATTTTGGGGAACTTTAAACCACTGCTCTGAGCCGTTCAGCAAATATTACTTTTGATTTGTTTTGTGTCTTTGTGGTCGTTAAAGATCATAGTTCTGAATAACAAATATAATATACCATAAAATATGTCTCTACTTTAAAGAGTCCTCTCCTGCTGATGTTCAGGTGTATATCAGTATGTAGTGTCTCTACTTTAAAGAGTCCTCTCCTGCTGATGTTCAGGTGTATATCAGTATGTAGTGTCTCTACTTTAAAGAGTCCTCTCCTGCTGATGTTCAGGTGTATGTCAGTATGTAGTGTCTCTACTTTAAAGAGTCCTCTCCTGCTGATGCTCAGGTGTATATCAGTATGTAGTGTCTACTTTAAAGAGTCCTCTCCTGCTGATGTTCAGGTGTATTTCAGTATGTAGTGTCTCTACTTTAAAGAGTCCTCTCCTGCTGATGTTCAGGTGTATATCAGTATGTAGTGTCTCTACTTTAAAGAGTCCTCTCCTGCTGATGATCAGCTGTATATCAGTATGTAGAGTCTCTACTTTAAAGAGTCCTCTCCTGCTGATGTTCAGGTGTATATCAGTATGTAGTGTCTCTACTTTAAAGAGTCCTCTCCTGCTGATGTTCAGGTGTATATCAGTATGTAGTGTCTCTACTTTAAAGAGTCCTCTCCTGCTGATGTTCAGGTGTATATCAGTATGTAGTGTCTCTACTTTAAAGAGTCCTCTCCTGCTGATGTTCAGCTGTATATCAGTATGTAGTGTCTCTACTTTAAAGAGTCCTCTCCTGCTGATGTTCAGGTGTATATCAGTATGTAGTGTCTCTACTTTAAAGAGTCCTCTCCTGCTGATGTTCAGGTGTATATCAGTATGTAGTGTCTCTACTTTAAAGAGTCCTCTCCTGCTGATGTTCAGGTGTATATCAGTATGTAGTGTCTCTACTTTAAAGAGTCCTCTCCTGCTGATGTTCAGGTGTATATCAGTATGTAGTGTCTCTACTTTAAAGAGTCCTCTCCTGCTGATGTTCAGGTGTATATCAGTATGTAGTGTCTCTACTTTAAAGAGTCCTCTCCTGCTGATGTTCAGGTGTATATCAGTATGTAGTGTCTCTACTTTAAAGAGTCCTCTCCTGCTGATGTTCAGGTGTATATCAGTATGTAGTGTCTCTACTTTAAAGAGTCCTCTCCTGCTGATGTTCAGGTGTATATCAGTATGTAGTGTCTCTACTTTAAAGAGTCCTCTCCTGCTGATGTTCAGGTGTATATCAGTATGTAGTGTCTCTACTTTAAAAGTCCTCTCCTGCTGATGTTCAGGTGTATATCAGTATGTAGTGTCTCTACTTTAAAGAGTCCTCTCCTGCTGATGTTCAGGTGTATATCAGTATGTAGTGTCTCTACTTTAAAGAGTCCTCTCCTGCTGATGTTCAGGTGTATATCAGTATGTAGTGTCTCTACTTTAAAGAGTCCTCTCCTGCTGATGTTCAGGTGTATATCAGTATGTAGTGTCTCTACTTTAAAGAGTCCTCTCCTGCTGATGTTCAGGTGTATATCAGTATGTAGTGTCTCTACTTTAAAGAGTCCTCTCCTGCTGATGTTCAGGTGTATCAGTATGTAGTGTCTCTACTTTAAAGAGTCCTCTCCTGCTGATGTTCAGGTGTATATCAGTATGTAGTGTCTCTACTTTAAAGAGTCCTCTCCTGCTGATGTTCAGGTGTATATCAGTATGTAGTGTCTCTACTTTAAAGAGTCCTCTCCTGCTGATGTTCAGGTGTATATCAGTATGTAGTGTCTCTACTTTAAAGAGTCCTCTCCTGCTGATGTTCAGGTGTATATCAGTATGTAGTGTCTCTACTTTAAAGAGTCCTCTCCTGCTGATGTTCAGGTGTATATCAGTATGTAGTGTCTCTACTTTAAAGAGTCCTCTCCTGCTGATGTTCAGGTGTATATCAGTATGTAGTGTCTCTACTTTAAAGAGTCCTCTCCTGCTGATGTTCAGGTGTATATCAGTATGTAGTGTCTCTACTTTAAAGAGTCCTCTCCTGCTGATGTTCAGGTGTATATCAGTATGTAGTGTCTCTACTTTAAAGAGTCCTCTCCTGCTGATGTTCAGGTGTATATCAGTATGTAGTGTCTCTACTTTAAAGAGTCCTCTCCTGCTGATGTTCAGGTGTATATCAGTATGTAGTGTCTCTACTTTAAAGAGTCCTCTCCTGCTGATGTTCAGGTGTATATCAGTATGTAGTGTCTCTACTTTAAAGAGTCCTCTCCTGCTGATGTTCAGGTGTATATCAGTATGTAGTGTCTCTACTTTAAAGAGTCCTCTCCTGCTGATGTTCAGGTGTATATCAGTATGTAGTGTCTCTACTTTAAAGAGTCCTCTCCTGCTGATGTTCAGGTGTATATCAGTATGTAGTGTCTCTACTTTAAAGAGTCCTCTCCTGCTGATGTTCAGGTGTATATCAGTATGTAGTGTCTCTACTTTAAAGAGTCCTCTCCTGCTGATGTTCAGGTGTATATCAGTATGTAGTGTCTCTACTTTAAAGAGTCCTCTCCTGCTGATGTTCAGGTGTATATCAGTATGTAGTGTCTCTACTTTAAAGAGTCCTCTCCTGCTGATGTTCAGGTGTATATCAGTATGTAGTGTCTCTACTTTAAAGAGTCCTCTCCTGCTGATGTTCAGGTGTATATCAGTATGTAGTGTCTCTACTTTAAAGAGTCCTCTCCTGCTGATGTTCAGGTGTATATCAGTATGTAGTGTCTCTACTTTAAAGAGTCCTCTCCTGCTGATGTTCAGGTGTATATCAGTATGTAGTGTCTACTTTAAAGAGTCCTCTCCTGCTGATGTTCAGGTGTATATCAGTATGTAGTGTCTCTACTTTAAAGAGTCCTCTCCTGCTGATGTTCAGGTGTATATCAGTATGTAGTGTCTCTACTTTAAAGAGTCCTCTCCTGCTGATGTTCAGGTGTATATCAGTATGTAGTGTCTCTACTTTAAAGAGTCCTCTCCTGCTGATGTTCAGGTGTATATCAGTATGTAGTGTCTCTACTTTAAAGAGTCCTCTCCTGCTGATGTTCAGGTGTATATCAGTATGTAGTGTCTCTACTTTAAAGAGTCCTCTCCTGCTGATGTTCAGGTGTATATCAGTATGTAGTGTCTCTACTTTAAAGAGTCCTCTCCTGCTGATGTTCAGGTGTATATCAGTATGTAGTGTCTCTACTTTAAAGAGTCCTCTCCTGCTGATGTTCAGGTGTATATCAGTATGTAGTGTCTCTACTTTAAAGAGTCCTCTCCTGCTGATGTTCAGGTGTATATCAGTATGTAGTGTCTCTACTTTAAAGAGTCCTCTCCTGCTGATGTTCAGGTGTATATCAGTATGTAGTGTCTCTACTTTAAAGAGTCCTCTCCTGCTGATGTTCAGGTGTATATCAGTATGTAGTGTCTCTACTTTAAAGAGTCCTCTCCTGCTGATGTTCAGGTGTATATCAGTATGTAGTGTCTCTACTTTAAAGAGTCCTCTCCTGCTGATGTTCAGGTGTATATCAGTATGTAGTGTCTCTACTTTAAAGAGTCCTCTCCTGCTGATGTTCAGGTGTATATCAGTATGTAGTGTCTCTACTTTAAAGAGTCCTCTCCTGCTGATGTTCAGGTGTATATCAGTATGTAGTCTACTTTAAAGAGTCCTCTCCTGCTGATGTTCAGGTGTATATCAGTATGTAGTGTCTCTACTTTAAAGAGTCCTCTCCTGCTGATGTTCAGGTGTATATCAGTATGTAGTGTCTCTACTTTAAAGAGTCCTCTCCTGCTGATGTTCAGGTGTATATCAGTATGTAGTGTCTCTACTTTAAAGAGTCCTCTCCTGCTGATGTTCAGGTGTATATCAGTATGTAGTGTCTCTACTTTAAAGAGTCCTCTCCTGCTGATGTTCAGGTGTATATCAGTATGTAGTGTCTCTACTTTAAAGAGTCCTCTCCTGCTGATGTTCAGGTGTATATCAGTATGTAGTGTCTCTACTTTAAAGAGTCCTCTCCTGCTGATGTTCAGGTGTATATCAGTATGTAGGTCTCTACTTTAAAGAGTCCTCTCCTGCTGATGTTCAGGTGTATATCAGTATGTAGTGTCTCTACTTTAAAGAGTCCTCTCCTGCTGATGTTCAGGTGTATATCAGTATGTAGTGTCTCTACTTTAAAGAGTCCTCTCCTGCTGATGTTCAGTGTATATCAGTATGTAGTGTCTCTACTTTAAAGAGTCCTCTCCTGCTGATGTTCAGGTGTATATCAGTATGTAGTGTCTCTACTTTAAAGAGTCCTCTCCTGCTGATGTTCAGGTGTATATCAGTATGTAGTGTCTCTACTTTAAAGAGTCCTCTCCTGCTGATGTTCAGGTGTATATCAGTATGTAGTGTCTCTACTTTAAAGAGTCCTCTCCTGCTGATGTTCAGGTGTATATCAGTATGTAGTCTCTACTTTAAAGAGTCCTCTCCTGCTGATGTTCAGGTGTATATCAGTATGTAGTGTCTCTACTTTAAAGAGTCCTCTCCTGCTGATGTTCAGGTGTATATCAGTATGTAGTGTCTCTACTTTAAAGAGTCCTCTCCTGCTGATGTTCAGGTGTATATCAGTATGTAGTGTCTACTTTAAAGAGTCCTCTCCTGCTGATGTTCAGGTGTATATCAGTATGTAGTGTCTCTACTTTAAAGAGTCCTCTCCTGCTGATGTTCAGGTGTATATCAGTATGTAGTGTCTCTACTTTAAAGAGTCCTCTCCTGCTGATGTTCAGGTGTATATCAGTATGTAGTGTCTCTACTTTAAAGAGTCCTCTCCTGCTGATGTTCAGGTGTATATCAGTATGTAGTGTCTCTACTTTAAAGAGTCCTCTCCTGCTGATGTTCAGGTGTTATCAGTATGTAGTGTCTCTACTTTAAAGAGTCCTCTCCTGCTGATGTTCAGGTGTATATCAGTATGTAGTGTCTCTACTTTAAAGAGTCCTCTCCTGCTGATGTTCAGGTGTATATCAGTATGTAGTGTCTCTACTTTAAAGAGTCCTCTCCTGCTGATGTTCAGGTGTATATCAGTATGTAGTGTCTCTACTTTAAAGAGTCCTCTCCTGCTGATGTGCAGGTGTATATCAGTATGTAGTGTCTCTACTTTAAAGAGTCCTCTCCTGCTGATGTTCAGGTGTATATCAGTATGTAGTGTCTCTACTTTAAAGAGTCCTCTCCTGCTGATGTTCAGGTGTATATCAGTATGTAGTGTCTCTACTTTAAAGAGTCCTCTCCTGCTGATGTTCAGCTGTATTCAGTATGTAGTGTCTCTACTTTAAAGAGTCCTCTCCTGCTGATGTTCAGGTGTATATCAGTATGTAGTGTCTCTACTTTAAAGAGTCCTCTCCTGCTGATGTTCAGGTGTATATCAGTATGTAGTGTCTCTACTTTAAAGAGTCCTCTCCTGCTGATGTTCAGGTGTATATCAGTATGTAGTGTCTCTACTTTAAAGAGTCCTCTCCTGCTGATTGTTCAGGTGATATCAGTATGTAGTGTCTCTACTTTAAAGAGTTCTCTCCTGATGATGTTCAGGTGTATATCAGTATGTAGTGTCTCTACTTTAAAGAGTCCTCTCCTGCTGATGTTCAGGTGTATATCAGTATGTAGTGTCTCTACTTTAAAGAGTCCTCTCCTGCTGATGTTCAGGTGTATATCAGTATGTAGTGTCTCTACTTTAAGAGTCCTCTCCTGCTGATGTTCAGGTGTATATCAGTATGTAGTGTCTCTACTTTAAAGAGTCCCTCCTGCTGATGTTCAGCTGTATATCAGTATGTAGTCTCTACTTTAAAGAGTCCTCTCCTGCTGATGTTCAGGTGTATATCAGTATGTAGTGTCTCTACTTTAAAGAGTCCTCTCCTGCTGATGTTCAGGTGTATATCAGTATGTAGTGTCTCTACTTTAAAGAGTCCTCTCCTGCTGATGTTCAGGTGTATATCAGTATGTAGTGTCTCTACTTTAAAGAGTCCTCTCCTGCTGATGTTCAGGTGTATATCAGTATGTAGTGTCTCTACTTTAAAGAGTCCTCTCCTGCTGATGTTCAGGTGTATATCAGTATGTAGTGTCTCTACTTTAAAGAGTCCTCTCCTGCTGATGTTCACTGTATATCAGTATGTAGTGTCTCTACTTTAAAGAGTCCTCTCCTGCTGATGTTCAGGTGTATATCAGTAGTAGTGTGTCTCTACTTTAAAGAGTCCTCTCCTGCTGATGTTCAGGTGTATATCAGTATGTAGTGTCTCTACTTTAAGAGTCCTCTCCTGCTGATGTTCAGGTGTATATCAGTATGTAGTGTCTCTACTTTAAAAGTCCTCTCCTGCTGATGTTCAGGTGTATATCAGTATGTAGTGTCTCTACTTTAAAGAGTCCTCTCCTGCTGATGTTCAGGTGTATATCAGTATGTAGTGTCTCTACTTTAAAGAGTCCTCTCCTGCTGATGTTCAGGTGTATATCAGTATGTAGTGTCTCTAATTTAAAGAGTCCTCTCCTGCTGATGTTCAGGTGTATATCAGTATTAGTGTCTCTACTTTAAAGAGTCCTCTCCTGCTGATGTTCAGGTGTATATCAGTATGTAGTGTCTCTACTTTAAAGAGTCCTCTCCTGCTGATGTTCAGGTGTATATCAGTATGTAGTGTCTCTACTTTAAAGAGTCCTCTCCTGCTGATGTTCAGGTGTATATCAGTATGTAGTGTCTCTACTTTAAAGAGTCCTCTCCTGCTGATGTTCAGTATATCAGTATGTAGTGTCTCTACTTTAAAGAGTCCTCTCCTGCTGATGTTCAGGTGTATATCAGTATGTAGTGTCTCTACTTTAAAGAGTCCTCTCCTGCTGATGTTCAGGTGTATGTCAGTATGTAGTGTCTCTACTTTAAAGAGTCCTCTCCTGCTGATGCTCAGGTGTATATCAGTATGTAGTGTCTCTACTTTAAAGAGTCCTCTCCTGCTGATGTTCAGGTGTATGTCAGTATGTAGTGTCTCTACTTTAAAGAGTCCTCTCCTGCTGATGTTCAGGTGTATATCAGTATGTAGTGTCTCTACTTTAAGAGTCCTCTCCTGCTGATGTTCAGGTGTATATCAGTATGTAGTGTCTCTACTTTAAAGAGTCCTCTCCTGCTGATGTTCAGGTGTATATCAGTATGTAGTGTCTCTACTTTAAAGAGTCCTCTCCTGCTGATGATCAGGTGTATATCAGTATGTAGTCTCTACTTTAAAGAGTCCTCTCCTGCTGATGTTCAGGTGTATATCAGTATGTAGTGTCTCTACTTTAAAGAGTCCTCTCCTGCTGATGTTCAGGTGTATATCAGTATGTAGTGTCTCTACTTTAAAGAGTCCTCTCCTGCTGATGTTCAGGTGTATATCAGTACGTAGTGTCTCTACTTTAAAGAGTCCTCTCCTGCTGATGTTCAGGTGTATATCAGTATGTAGTGTCTCTACTTTAAAGAGTCCTCTCCTGCTGATGTGCAGGTGTATATCAGTATGTAGTGTCTCTACTTTAAAGAGTCCTCTCCTGCTGATGTTCAGGTGTATATCAGTATGTAGTGTCTCTACTTTAAAGAGTTCTCTCCTGATGATGTTCAGGTGTATATCAGTATGTAGTGTCTCTACTTTAAAGAGTTCTCCTGATGATGTTCAGGTGTATATCAGTATGTAGTGTCTCTACTTTAAAGAGTCCTCTCCTGCTGATGTTCAGGTGTATGTCAGTATGTAGTGTCTCTACTTTAAAGTCCTCTCCTGCTGATGCTCAGGTGTATATCAGTATGTAGTGTCTCTACTTTAAAGAGTCCTCTCCTGCTGATGTTCAGGTGTATGTCAGTATGTAGTGTCTCTACTTTAAAGAGTCTCTCCTGCTGATGTTCAGGTGTATATCAGTATGTAGTGTCTCTACTTTAAAGAGTCCCTTCCTGCTGATGTTCAGGTGTATATCAGTATGTAGTGTCTCTACTTTAAAGAGTCCTCTCCTGCTGATGTTCAGGTGTATATCAGTATGTAGTGTCTCTACTTTAAAGAGTCCTCTGCTGCTGATGATCAGGTGTATATCAGTATGTAGTCTCTACTTTAAGAGTCCTCTCCTGCTGATGTTCAGGTGTATATCAGTATGTAGTGTCTCTACTTTAAAGAGTTCTCCTGATGATGGTTCAGGTGGTATATCAGTATGTAGTGTCTCTACTTTAAAGAGTTCTCTCCTGATGATGTTCAGGTGTATATCAGTATGTAG
>JAAKFY010000020.1:954989-961147 GCA_011823955.1 Dissostichus mawsoni
TTGAACCCAAATACCTGTACTTTCTACTTCTTACATGTTGAACCCAAAACCTGTACTTTCTACTTCTTCCATGTTGAACCCAAATACCTGTACTTTCTACTTCTTCCATGTTGAACCCAAATACCTGTACTTTCTACTTCTTACATGTTGAACACAAATACCTGTACTTTCAACTTCTTACATGTTGAACCCAAATACCTGTACTTTCTACTTCTTACATGTTGAAACAAATACCTGTACTTTCTACTTCTTACATGTTGAACACAAATACCTGTACTTTCTACTTCTCACATGTTGAACCCAAATACCTGTACTTTCTACTTCTTACATGTTGAACCCAAATACCTGTACTTTCTACTTCTTACACTTTGAACCCAAATACCTGTACTTTCTACTTCTTCCATGTTGAACCCAAATACCTGTACTTTCTACTTCTTCCATGTTGAACCCAAATACCTGTACTTTCTACTTCTTCCATGTTCCAAACAGGCTGGTTCCTTTAGTCTGAATGTGTGTTTGGTGGCGTGATCATTATTATTTAGAGTCATTGCGTGCCTATTGATTTGAACACGATCCGTGTATCCATCATTTCCTGGTCTTCTCTAAAGAAGAGGGACCAATGGAAACGTTGTCATGTTGCCGTTGTTCAGCATGGAAACATTCATTAGCTAACAATGACATGATTGTTCTATTAATATAAAGGGAGGTCAGGTACTCTTTAAAACAGCTGCTAGTTATGGGTACTTTTTACTGAAGTACATTTCAAAGCAGTATTTTTAAACACGAGTATCTTCTACTTGAGTAAAGGATGTGTACTTCTACTTGAGTAAAGGATGTGTACTTCTACTTGAGTAAAGGATGTGTGTACTTCTACTTGAGTAAAGGATGTGTGCACTTTAGCGTCTCTGCATTTAACTGAATCTAATGCAGTAGCACTCTGGTTCAGTTTATAGACAGTCAAATGTTTCTAGAAAGATATAGTACGAGTTCTGTGTCTCTGATCTTGTTTATAAGATATATAAATTCTCTCTAGAACATGACGCCCGAAAACAAGATGTCTCCTGACGTAAACAACAACGTAAAAAACAACGTGACGTCGGAGCTCCGTAAAAACAAAGCTGTCTGACGCTCTGTTTGATACTCAGATTTCTGGAGTCATTATACAGTTTTGAGGAACAGAAATATTGTTTTCATCACTTTAACATTTTACAGAGAAAACCCTGAGCAGGATTCTGGCCTTGAGTTTGTTTCTTTATGGTTGAATGCACTTAATACGTTAAGTAAGTTAGTAAATAGTGAACGTTATTCACTGCAGTCTGACCTCCTGGTTAACATTGCGAATTTGTAGTTTTATTTCGGCAACAAGACACATTTGTCATGGTTTAGGTTAAATTAAGACATGTAATACTTGATTACCCAGCATGGTTGGAGTTTTGAGGAAAGGACGACACCTTGTGGTGAAATGTGGAATACCGGTCAGATGTCTTACTCTGGAAATGTAAAGTAGTGGATTTATCAAAGTGAAACGTGTTGTTTGTTTCCAGGAGAAGCCGGTCAGACGGAGACCTCCTCGCTCTCTGAACATCACGCCCTCCGGAGACCAGCAGGTGAGACAGGAACGCTCTGAGGTACCAGAACGAAACCAGCAAGCAGGTGTTTCTCCTGAGCAAGGATTTACAAGTGTGTGTGTGTGTGTGTGTTTGTGTGTGTGTGTGTTTGTGTGCATGTGGTTTGTGTGTGTGTGTGTGTGTGTGTGTGTGTGTGTGTGTGTTGTGTGTGTGTGTGTGTGTGTGTGTGTGTGTGTGGGTGTGTGTGTGTGTGTGTGTGTGTGTGTGTGTGTGTGTGTGTGTGTGGTGTGTGTGTGTGTGTGTGTGTGTGTGTGTGTGTGTGTGTGTGTGTGTGTGTGTGTGTGTGTGTGTGTGTGTGTGTGTGTGCTTGTAGCCTCCAGGTGTCACCTCTCCTCTACCTGCCAAAGCCAAGAGGAACTCGGCTCTGATCGAGAAGCTGCAGGTGAGACTACTGACGTATTTATGTGGTAGAACAAAACTTTAAGATCTATTCAGCGTATGTCTACCACAGACCTGATTTCAGGACTGCTGACTCATGTCAGGGTTCAGGACTCATAATGCTGACTCATGTCAGGGTTTAGGACTCATAATGCTGACTCATGTCAGGGTTTAGGACTCATAATGCTGACTCATGTCAGGGTTTAGGACTCATAATGCTGACTCATGTCAGGGTTTAGGACTCATAATGCTGACTCATGTCAGGGTTCAGGACTCATTCCTGCCCCTCTCCCTCTCTCTCTCCCTCTCTCCCTACAGATGAACCTCTCTCTCGCCCCCTCCACAATGATTCCCTCCCCAAAGAGTCCCGGCTTCAGGATGTTGCCCCCCTTCTCCCCCAATCCCTCCCCAGGCCCCGCCCCTCCCTCTCCTGGCCACGCCCCTCCGCCCCCGTTGCCACAGTAACCCCCACCAGCCCCATCGCCTCTTCCCCATTGGGTGAGAAGGAAGGCCCCGCCTCATTTGAAGCCCCTCCCACTGCGGGGGACGGAGCCATCCTGTCCAACAGTAACATCAAGGTGAGTCAAATGCTGCGATTTCATTGGTCCACTGCATGGGGGGCGGAGTAATGATGAACCAATCAAACAGCATGATATTTTCATTTGATTTGGGATATTTATAATTGTAAATGCATATTGTATGAAGACATACATTTAGTTAAAAGTTTTAAATAATTTAGTTTTTTGGAGAAGGGTTGTGATTAAATAAATATAAACTTCTTCCCTTTTCGGATGTGTAAATAGGATCCTTTGTTTATACATCGTTTGTTAGTCAATCATACTTTTGTTCATCAATTTGATACTGAAGTACACTTCAAAGCCCAAACGTCTCTACTTTCATCTGAGTAAAGAAGTTTAGTCAGTACTTCTACTTTCACCAGAGTATTTTAAAACATGAGTATCTGTACTTCTACTTGAGTAAAGGATGTGTACTTCTACTTGAGTAAAGGATGTGTACTTCTACTTGAGTAAAGGATGTGTACTTCTACTTGAGTAAAGGATGTGTACTTCTACTTGAGTAAAGGATGTGTACTTCTACTTGAGTAAAGGATGTGTACTTCTACTTGAGTACAGGATGTGTACTTCTACTTGAGTACAGGATGTGTACTTCTACATGAGTAAAGGATGTGTACTTCTACTCGAGTACAGGATGTGTACTTCTACATGAGTAAAGGATGTGTACTTCTACTTGAGTACAGGATGTGTACTTCTACTTGAGTACAGGATGTGTACTTCTACTTGAGTACAGGATGTGTACTTCTACTTGAGTACAGGATGTGTGTACTTTAGCGTCTCTGCTTGAACCTTAATAAACCTGATTCTGATGATTGGTTAGAGTCGAGCTCGTCACTCCATCCGGCGACGCCCCCCGTCTCGCCGCCATCGGACCTCCAGCACCGAGGAGGGGGTCAACACCGAGGAGGGGGTCAACACCGAGGGGGAGGAAAAAACACCTGGAGGGGGAGAAAAAGAGGAAGGAGGGGGAGAAAAAGAGGAAGGAGGGGAGAAAAAGAGGAAGGAGGGGGAGATGTGTTCAGGAAAGACGGAGAAACTGACGCTGCAACATCACCTGAGAAACACGAAACCAACGAAGAAGAAGAAGAGTCGAAGGTCAGTGTAGAGTCCAGAGAGGAAGAGAAGAAGAAGAAGGAGGAAGAGGAAGAGGAGGGAGACTCGTCTTCATCAGGGATGACGGGGGAGGAAGACAAACAGGAAGCTGCGACAAACACCGAGAGCACAGAAGAAGAAAAAAAGGTGATTCTGATTTAAACTATAAAACTTAAAATTAAAAAATCTTACATTTTAGTTTTATTATGTTTTTTATTTCTGATTTGAATGTGCTCCTTGTTGACCTGTTGTTGTTTACCTGTTGTTGTTGACCTGTTAGTCCGGCAGTGTGTCGGGACTACTTCACAGAGCCGGGGTTAAAGGGTCAGGACTTAAAGAAACGGCGTTTTCTTTAAGATTTAAGTCGTAACTTTCCAGGAAACTTTTAAATACATTCCGATGAAAGAAATCAAAAATCATCGGAGATTTCAAAGTTGAATTTTTTACGACAGAAAATGTAATTCAAGAAAAACTAATGAAAAAACTAGAATATTATACAGAAAACAAGTAATAATACATGTTTTATTAAAGCACTACTTAGGGGAAAGATACCAGGATGATTCCCTCAGATGATAAAGTGAAAGGAAAACAATCAGAAGAAAATCACATGTCATTCATTCACCGGAAGAAAGTAAAGATTTGTGCTAAAAAAAAGAATGAAACCAATAATGAACACTGGGAACAGAGCGACCGTGAGAGCGTCACCTCAACACATCTGCAACAGCTTCGTCTGTACAACCTTTATCAAGACATACAGAGGATGGAATGGACTGAATGGACCTAAAGTTCCCAGAGAGAGACACAGAAGATCCACTAAGAAGGGAGACAGGTAAAAAAGAGAGAGAGACGCAGAAGATCCACTAAGAAGGGAGACAGGTAACAAGAGAGAGAGAGAGGCAGAAGATCCGCTAAGAAGGGAGACAGGTAACAAAAGAGAGAGAGAGAGAGAGACAGAAGATCCACTAAGAAGGGAGACAGGTAACAAAAGAGAGAGAGACGCAGAAGATCCACTAAGAAGGGAGACAGGTAACAAAAGAGATAGAGAGACGCAGAAGATCCACTAAGAAGGGAGACAGGTAACAAAAGAGAGAGAGAGAGAGAGACAGAAGATCCACTAAGAAGGGAGACAGGTAACAAAAGAGAGAGAGACGCAGAAGATCCACTAAGAAGGGAGACAGGTAACAAAAGAGAGAGAGAGCAGAAGATCCACTAAGAAGGGAGACAGGTAACAAAAGAGAGAGAGAGACGCAGAAGATCCACTAAGAAGGGAGACAGGTAACAAAAGAGAGAGAGAGAGACAGAAGATCCACTAAGAAGGGAGACAGGTAACAAAGAGAGAGAGACGCAGAAGATCCACTAAGAAGGGAGACAGGTAACAAAAGAGAGAGACAGAAGATCCACTAAGAAGGGAGACAGGTAACAAAAGAGAGAGAGAGAGACAGAAGATCCACTAAGAAGGGAGACAGGTAACAAAAGAGAGAGAGAGAAGATCCACTAAGAAGGGAGACAGGTAACAAAAGAGAGAGAGAGAGAAGATCCACTAAGAAGGGAGACAGGTAACAAAAGAGAGAGAGAGAGAAGATCCACTAAGAAGGGAGACAGGTAACAAAAGAGAGAGAGAGAGAAGATCCACTAAGAAGGGAGACAGGTAACAAAAGAGAGAGACAGAAGATCCACTAAGAAGGGAGACAGGTACAAAAGAGAGAGAGACAGAAGATCCACTAAGAAGGGAGACAGGTAACAAAAGAGAGAGAGAGAAGATCCACTAAGAAGGGAGACAGGTAACAAAAGAGAGAGAGAGAAGATCCACTAAGAAGGGAGACAGGTAACAAAAGAGAGAGAGAGAGATCCACTAAGAAGGGAGACAGGTAACAAAAGAGAGAGAGAGAGAAGATCCACTAAGAAGGGAGACAGGTAAAAAAGGAGAGAGAGAGAAGATCCACTAAGAAGGGAGACAGGTAAAAAAGAGAGAGAGAGAAGATCCACTAAGAAGGGAGACAGGTAACAAAAGAGAGAGAGAGAGAAGATCCACTAAGAAGGGAGACAGGTAACAAAAGAGAGAGAGAGAAGATCCACTAAGAAGGGAGACAGGTAACAAAAGAGAGAGAGAGAGAAGATCCACTAAGAAGGGAGACAGGTAACAAAAGAGAGAGAGAGAGAGAAGATCCACTAAGAAGGGAGACAGGTAACAAAAGAGAGAGAGAGAGAAGATCCACTAAGAAGGGAGACAGGTAACAAAAGAGAGAGAGAGAGAAGATCCACTAAGAAGGGAGACAGGTAACAAAAGAGAGAGAGAGAGAAGATCCACTAAGAAGGGAGACAGGTAACAAAAGAGAGAGAGAGAAGATCCACTAAGAAGGGAGACAGGTAACAAAAGAGAGAGAGAGAGAAGATCCACTAAGAAGGGAGACAGGTAACAAAAGAGAGAGAGAGAGAGAAGATCCACTAAGAAGGGAGACAGGTAACAAAAGAGAGAGAGAGAGAA
>JAAKFY010000020.1:967147-972147 GCA_011823955.1 Dissostichus mawsoni
TAGATGCCTTTCAGAATAAAAGCACCATGTCAGGTGATCTTTTAACAGTCATGACTTGTGTTAGAAAATGCTTAATTTATGACCAACTAGTTTTAAGTTAAGTCCATCAAGTCTCAAGTCAAGTTCCAACTAAAAAGTACTCAAGTCAAGTCTTTAATTAAGACCAACAAGTCCCAGTTGGTGTCATGAATCTTACTCCAAGTTTAATTCAACATTAACCAAGTTAAGGACACCAAGTCCCGGGTTTAAATCAAACAAGTGCCCAAGTCTTTAGGACGAACAAGTCACAAGTCATGTCATGAATCTTCAGATATCAAAGAGTGGGTTCAGTATTTAACGTCAGGTTAGTTTTCTCTCCACGTGTCGTTGACAGACGGTTGTGAAACGTTCCTCAGTCACGCTTCCTGTGGCGTCGATGTCACCTTATAAGGTTTCCTCCTTCATAACGACTCTTTCCCCCCCGCCCACTTCCTGTGTTTCTGCACAAACCGCCAGCTGTGATTGGCCGGTAGGTTTATCTTATAACTCTGACATTAACACACTGGATTATCTGAGAGAGTGTGAATGTCGATCCTCTTCATGAATCTGTGTTTCTGTCCGGATGCAACGAGACGTCAGAAAACGCTCCCGTTTCTTTGGTAAAAGTGAAGAAACACCGAAAAGCAGAAATGAAAGATGAAATGTCATCACTTCCTCTTTAGAGCGAGAGACTTCCTGCCGAGCAACGACAGCTTCATGCTCCCTGCAGAACACTACAAATATCAACACAACAAATAGATGTAATATATAAAAGATACTACATTAGAGAAGTGTGCGCAAAGTCGATTTTCTCTTAGTCAAATATATTTCATATAAATATTTTTACATATTTGTTGCTGTTTTTATAATATTATTTTTTGTATAATGTCCAAATGTTGTCTTAAAATTCTTCATGTTTATAAATTATTATCATTATATATATTAAGTTATTATTATTGTTGTTATTATTTATTATGGAGCTGCAGCAGCATGTGACCGAACATGAGTCCCCCCCCCCACTATGTGTGTTGTGACTCTGCGTCTATATTTACCCTGCAGGCCCTCACACACACACACACACACACACACACACACACACACACACACACACACACACACACCACACACACACACACACACACACACACACACACACAAAGACACACACACACACACACTCACACACACACACACACACACACACACACACACACACCCTCTCGGAGGCTCGTCGTGCAGATGGAGGTAAACGTCTCTAAAGTTTTTCTCTCTTCGTGTTTCTTCAGGATTTCTGGAAATAGAGAATTGTTAAAATGAAGTTAGGGATAAGAGAGGTGTGTGTGTGGTGTTGTGTGTTTGTGTATGTGTGTGTGTGTGTGGTTAGACTTCAGGAGGATCTGAAGCACGAGGCGGAAACTCAACGACAGAGAGTTCTGATCTGTGAAGTATAGACGCTTTAATGCAGGCGTTATATTCCTGAGTCAGTGTGAGGCAGAGAAACCAACCCGCGGTAGCTCTACTGCAGTACAAGTTACACATAGTCTTAAAAGTCCTGTTTTTAAGACGTATTATCAAGTATTTATTCTGCAGAAAGGTGCCGATCAAAGGGTTTATTATTATATATACGTTTATTAGATGAGATGTACTTTATTGAACTACAAATCAATTAAATGTAACAAATGTAATTGATTTTTATAACTTATATGTATATGTATTATTAGATTGTAATGACTGACACACATATGTTTAATATTTCAATGTGGAGCCAATTAGAGATTCTTTATGTACTTTTACTGTGATATTTGTGAGTAGTGGTGTGCAGTATATTATCAAGTATAAGTACATTCAATATTAGATAAATGCAGTACAAAGGAAATGGACATATTAAGGATGCTACATACTGATATACACCATGCTTCACTGAAATCAGACCGGTATGTTCAGTCATTTGTTGACAGGTAAACAAATAAACAGATAAACAACATGGCGTCGCTGCAGGAGAGATCGTGGAGCAGAATGCATTACATTTCAATCTTGCATCTGGTTTTTTGAACGTGGCGTTTAGGGACTTTCATTTCTGCTTTAATATTATATGTTGCAGTCAAATGTACTGCAGCACACGTGTTTCAAAACACAGATTCACTAAAACTAAAATATAAAAATAAAATAATATGAATAAAGAATAATAAAGAATAATATCTAATAATATATAATAGAAATTTTGTACAATCAAAATTAAATATCTCATTTACAAAAAAAGAGATTTAAACAATACAGTTTTGTTCTGTGAAAGCCGACTGTCTGACCTTTCCAGCAGGTCTTTGAACGCACCAAATATTTGAGGCTCAAGAGATATTTCTCACAGCTACTAACGACTCAGATGTCCTCAAATAAAACCTGGATTATTAAACACACAATGCAGGAAAACATGTTTTTACACAACGACATGAAGTACTATATTTGAAAGATTTAGTTTGGGAGTTTTAAAAATATTTGTACGCAAAGTGTTTTGACATTTAATTTAATTGTGTGCGTCTTATCTGGAGTTTTATTGACGTAAAATAACCTGCAGAGCAACAAGGTGTGTGTGTGTGGTGTGTGTGTGTGTGTGTGTGTGTGTGGTGTGTGTGTGTGTGTGGGTGTGTGTGTGTGTGTGGTGTGTGTGGTGGTGTGTGTGTGTGTGTGGTGTGTGTGTGTGTGTGTGTGTGTGTGTGTGTGTGTGTGTGTGTGTGAGGTTACTGCAGGTCACTTCATTAAACCCCTCAGTGAAGTCAAAAAAACACCTCTTTAAAATGATTCAGACGTGTTTACTTCCCTAAAAACATTCAGACATTGACATTGAGCTCTGGTGTCATGGCGACAGTCGTGGTGGAGACATTTTGGGGAACTTTAAACCACTGCTCTGAGCCGTTCAGCAAATATTACTTTTGATTTGTTTTGTGTCTTTGTGGTCGTTAAAGATCATAGTTCTGAATAACAAATATAATATACCATAAAATTGTCTCTACTTTAAAGAGTCCTCTCCTGCTGATGTTCAGGTCTATATCAGTATGTAGTGTCTCTACTTTAAAGAGTCCTCTCCTGCTGATGTTCAGCTGTATATCAGTATGTAGTGTCTCTACTTAAAGAGTCCTCTCCTGCTGATGTTCAGGTGTATATCAGTAAGTAGTGTCTCTACTTTAAAGAGTCCTCTCCTGCTGATGTTCAGGTGTATATCAGTATGTAGTGTGTCTGCTTTAAAGAGTCCTCTCCTGCTGATGTTCAGGTGTCTATCAGTATGTAGTGTCTCTGCTTTAAAGAGTCCTCTCCTGCTGATGTTCAGGTGTATATCAGTATGTAGTGTCTCTACTTTAAAGAGTCCTCTCCTGCTGATGTTCAGCTGTATATCAGTATGTAGTGTCTCTACTTTAAAGAGTCCTTCCTGCTGATGTTCAGGTGTATATCAGTAAGTAGTGTCTCTACTTTAAAGAGTCCTCTCCTGCTGATGTTCAGGTGTATATCAGTATGTAGTGTGTCTGCTTTAAAGAGTCCTCTCCTGCTGATGTTCAGGTGTCTATCAGTATGTAGTGTCTCTGCTTTAAAGAGTCCTCTCCTGCTGATGTTCAGGTGTATATCAGTATGTAGTGTCTCTACTTTAAGAGTCCTCTCCTGCTGATGTTCAGCTGTATATCAGTATGTAGTGTCTCTACTTTAAAGAGTCCTCTCCTGCTGATGTTCAGGTGTATATCAGTAAGTAGTGTCTCTACTTTAAAGGAGTCCTCTCCTGCTGATGTTCAGGTGTATATCAGTATGTAGTGTGTCTGCTTTAAAGAGTCCTCTCCTGCTGATGTTCAGGTGTCTATCAGTATGTAGTGTCTCTGCTTTAAAGAGTCCTCTCCTGCTGATGTTCAGGTGTATATCAGTATGTAGTGTCTCTACTTTAAAGAGTCCTCTCCTGCTGATGTTCAGGTGTATATCAGTATGTAGTGTCTCTACTTTAAAGAGTGCTCCTGCTGATGTTCAGGTGTATATCAGTATGTAGTGTCTCTACTTTAAAGAGTGCTCTCCTGCTGAGTTCAGGTGTATATCAGTATGTAGTGTCTCTACTTTAAAGAGTCCTCTCCTGCTGATGTTCAGGTGTATATCAGTATGTAGTGTCTCTACTTAAAGAGTCCTCTCTGCTGATGTTCAGCTGTATATCAGTATGTAGTGTCTCTGCTTTAAAGAGTCCTCTCCTGCTGATGTTCAGGTGTATATCAGTATGTAGTGTCTCTACTTTAAAGAGTCCTCTCCTGCTGATGTTCAGCTGTATATCAGTATGTAGTGTCTCTACTTTAAAGAGTCCTTCCTGCTGATGTTCAGGTGTATATCAGTAAGTAGTGTCTCTACTTTAAAGAGTCCTCTCCTGCTGATGTTCAGGTGTATATCAGTATGTAGTGTGTCTGCTTTAAAGAGTCCTCTCCTGCTGATGTTCAGGTGTCTATCAGTATGTAGTGTCTCTGCTTTAAAGAGTCCTCTCCTGCTGATGTTCAGGTGTATATCAGTATGTAGTGTCTCTACTTTAAAAGAGTCCTCTCTGCTGATGTTCAGCTGTATATCAGTATGTAGTGTCTCTACTTTAAAGAGTCCTCTCCTGCTGATGTTCAGCTGTATATCAGTAAGTAGTGTCTCTACTTTAAAGAGTCCTCTCCTGATGATGTTCAGGTGTATATCAGTATGTAGTGTGCTGCTTTAAAGAGTCCTCTCTGCTGATGTTCAGGTGTCTATCAGTATGTAGTGTCTCTGCTTTAAAGAGTCCTCTCCTGCTGATGTTCAGGTGTATATCAGTATGTAGTGTCTCTACTTTAAAGAGTCCTCTCCTGCTGATGTTCAGGTGTATATCAGTATGTAGTGTCTCTACTTTAAAGAGTGCTCTCCTGCTGATTCAGGTGTATATCAGTATGTAGTGTCTCTACTTTAAAGAGTGCTCTCCTGCTGATGTTCAGGTGTATATCAGTATGTAG
>JAAKFY010000020.1:979647-986807 GCA_011823955.1 Dissostichus mawsoni
ACTTTCTACTTCTTACATGTTGAACCCAAATACCTGTACTTTCTACTTCTTACATGTTGAACCCAAATACCTGTACTTTCTACTTCTTACATGTTGAACCCAAATACCTGCACTTTCTACTTCTTACATGTTGAACCCAAATACCTGTACTTTCTACTTCTTACATGTTGAACCCAAATACCTGTACTTTCTACTTCTTACACTTTGAACCCAAATACCTGTACTTTCTACTTCTTACATGTTGAACACAATACCTGTACTTTCTACTTCTTACATGTTGAACACAAATACCTGTACTTTCTACTTCTTACACTTTGAACCCAAAACCTGTACTTTCTACTTCTTACATGTTGAACTCAAATACCTGTACTTTTTACTTCTTCCATGTTGAACTCAAATACCTGTACTTTCTACTTCTACACTTTGAACCCAAATACCTGTACTTTCTACTTCTTACACTTTGAACCAAATACCTGTACTTTCTACTTCTTACATTTTGAACCCAAATACCTGTACTTTCTACTTCTTACACTTTGAACCCAAATACCTGTACTTTCTACTTCTTACATGTTGAACCCAAATACCTGTACTTTCTACTTCTTACATGTTGAACCCAAATACCTGTACTTTCTACTTCTTACATGTTGAACCCAAATACCTTACTTTCTACTTCTTACACTTTGAACCCAATACCTGTACTTTCTACTTCTTACACTTTGAACCCAAATACCTGTACTTTCTACTTCTTACATTTTGAACCCAAATACCTGTACTTTCTACTTCTTACACTTTGAACCCAAATACCTGTACTTTCTACTTCTTACATGTTGAACCCAAATACCTGTACTTTCTACTTCTTACATGTTGAACCCAAATACCTGTACTTTCTACTTCTTACATGTTGAACCCAAATACCTGTACTTTCTACTTCTTACATTTTGAACCCAAATACCTGTACTTTCTACTTCTTACATGTTGAACCCAAATACCTGTACTTTCTACTTCTTACATTTGAACCCAAATACCTGTACTTTCTACTTCTTACACTTTGAACCCAAATACCTGTACTTTCTACTTCTTACATGTTGAACCCAAATACCTGTACTTTCTACTTCTTACATGTTGAACCCAAATACCTGTACTTTCTACTTCTTACATGTTGAACCCAAATACCTTTACTTTCTACTTCTTACATGTTGAACCCAAATACCTGTACTTTCTACTTCTTACATGTTGAACCCAAATACCTGTACTTTCTACTTCTCACATGTTGAACACAAATACCTGTACTTTCTACTTCTTACATGTTGAACCCAAATACCTGTACTTTCTACTTCTTACATGTTGAACCCAAATACCTGTACTTTCTACTTCTTACATGTTGAACACAAATACCTGTACTTTCTACTTCTTACATGTTGAACACAAATACCTGTACTTTCTACTTCTCACATGTTGAACCCAAATACCTGTACTTTCTACTTCTTACATGTTGAACACAAATACCTGTACTTTCTACTTCTTACATGTTGAACACAAATACCTGTACTTTCTACTTCTTACATGTTGAACACAAATACCTGTACTTTCTACTTCTTACATGTTGAACCCAAATACCTGTACTTTCTACTTCTCACATGTTGAACACAAATACCTGTACTTTCTACTTCTTACACTTTGAACCCAAATACCTGTACTTTCTACTTCTTACATGTTGAACCCAAATACCTGTACTTTCTACTTCTTCCATGTTGAACTCAAATACCTTTACTTTCTACTTCTTCCATGTTGAACCCAAATACCTGTACTTTCTACTTCTTACATGTTGAACCCAAATACCTGTACTTTCTACTTCTTCATGTTGAACCCAAATACCTGTACTTTCTACTTCTTACATGTTGAACCCAAATACCTGTACTTTCTACTTCTTCCATGTTGAACCCAAATACCTGTACTTTCTACTTCTTACATGTTGAACCCAAATACCTGTACTTTCTACTTCTTACATGTTGAACCCAAATACCTGTACTTTCTACTTCTTACATGTGAACCCAAATACCTGTACTTTCTACTTCTTCCATGTTGAACCCAAATACCTGTACTTTCTACTTCTTACATGTTGAACCCAAATACCTGTACTTTCTACTTCTTCCATGTTGAACCCAAATACCTGTACTTTCTACTTCTCACATGTTGAACTCAAATACCTGTACTTTCTACTTCTTCCATGTTCCAAACAGGCTGGTTCCTTTAGTCTGAATGTGTGTTTGGTGGCGTGATCATTATTATTTAGAGTCATTGCGTGCCTATTGATTTGAACACGATCCGTGTATCCATCATTTCCTGGTCTTCTCTAAAGAAGAGGGACCAATGGAAACGTTGTCATGTTGCCGTTGTTCAGCATGGAAACATTCATTAGCTAACAATGACATTATTGTTCTATTAATATAAAGGGAGGTCAGGTACTCTTTAAACAGCTGCTAGTTATGGGTACTTTTTACTGAAGTACATTTCAAAGCAGTATTTTAAACACGAGTATCTTCTACTTGAGTAAAGGATGTGTACTTCTACTTGAGTAAAGGATGTGTACTTCTACTTGAGTAAAGGATGTGTGCACTTTAGCGTCTCTGCATTTAACTGAATCTAATGCAGTAGCACTCTGGTTCAGTTTATAGACAGTCAAATGTTTCTAGAAAGATATAGTACGAGTTCTGTGTCTCTGATCTTGTTTATAAGATATATAAATTCTCTCTAGAACATGACGCCCGAAAACAGATGTCTCCTGACGTAAACAACAACGTAAAAACAACGTGACGTCGGAGCTCCGTAAAAACAAAGCTGTCTGACGCTCTGTTTGATACTCAGATTTCTGGAGTCATTATACAGTTTTGAGGAACAGAAATATTGTTTTCATCACTTTAACATTTTACAGAGAAAACCCTGAGCAGGATTCTGGCCTTGAGTTTGTTTCTTTATGGTTGAATGCACTTAATACGTTAAGTAAGTTAGTAAATAGTGAACGTTATTCACTGCAGTCTGACCTCCTGGTTAACATTGCGAATTTGTAGTTTTATTTCGGCAACAAGCACATTTGTCATGGTTTAGGTTAAATTAAGACATGTAATACTTGATTACCCAGCATGGTTGGAGTTTTGAGGAAAGGACGACACCTTGTGGTGAAATGTGGAATACCGGTCAGATGTCTTACTCTGGAAATGTAAGTAGTGGATTTATCAAAGTGAAACGTGTTGTTTGTTTCCAGGAGAAGCCGGTCAGACGGAGACCTCCTCGCTCTCTGAACATCACGCCCTCCGGAGACCAGCAGGTGAGACAGGAACGCTCTGAGGTACCAGAACGAAACCAGCAAGCAGGTGTTTCTCCTGAGCAAGGATTTACAAGTGTGTGTGTGTGTGTGTGTGTGTGTGTGTGGTGTGTGTGTGTGTGTGTGTGTGTGTGTGTGTGTGTGTTTTTGTGTGTGTGTGTTGTGGTGTGTGTGTGTGTGTGTGTGTGTGGGCATTTGTTTGTGTGAATGTATGTATGTGTGTGTGTGTGTGTGTGTGTGTGTGTGTGGTGTGTGTGTGTGTGTGTGGTGTTGTGTGTGTGTGTGTGTGTGTATAGTGTGTGTGTGTGTGTGTGTGTGTGTGGGCATGTGTTTTGGTGTGTGTGTGTGTGTGTGTGTTTGTGTGCATGTGTGTTTGTGTGTGTGTGTGTTTGTGTGCATGTGTGTTGTGTGTGTGTGTGTGTGTGGTGTGTGTGTGGTGTGTGTGTGTTGTGTGTGTGTGTGTGTGTGTGTGTGTGTTGTGTGTGTGTGTGTGTGTGTGTGTGTGTGTGTGTGTGTGTGTGTGTGTGTGTGTGTGTGTGTGTGTGTGCCCTCCAGGTGTCACCTCTCCTCTACCTGCCAAAGCCAAGAGGAACTCGGCTCTGATCGAGAAGCTGCAGGTGAGACTACTGACGTATTTATGTGGTAGAACAAAACTTTAAGATCTATTCAGCGTATGTCTACCACAGACCTGATTTCAGGACTGCTGACTCATGTCAGGGTTCAGGACTCATAATGCTGACTCATGTCAGGGTATAGGACTCATAATGCTGACTCATGTCAGGGTTTAGGACTCATAATGCTGACTCATGTCAGGGTTTAGGACTCATAATGCTGACTCATGTCAGGGTTCAGGACTCATTCCTGCCCCTCTCCCTCTCTCTCTCCCTCTCTCCCTACAGATGAACCTCTCTCTCGCCCCCTCCACAATGATTCCCTCCCCAAAGAGTCCCGGCTTCAGGATGTGCCCCCCTTCTCCCCCAATCCCTCCCCAGGCCCCGCCCCTCCCTCTCCTGGCCACGCCCCTCCGCCCCCGTTGCCACAGTAACCCCCACCAGCCCCATCGCCTCTTCCCCATTGGGTGAGAAGGAAGGCCCCGCCTCATTTGAAGCCCTCCCACTGCGGGGGACGGAGCCATCCTGTCCAACAGTAACATCAAGGTGAGTCAAATGCTGCGATTTCATTGGTCCACTGCATGGGGGCGGAGTAATGATGAACCAATCAAACAGCATGATATTTTCATTTGATTTGGAATATTTATAATTGTAAATGCATATTGTATGAAGACATACATTTAGTTAAAAGTTTTAAATAATTTAGTTTTTTGGAGAAGGGTTGTGATTAAATAAATATAAACTTCTTCCCTTTTCGGATGTGTAAATAGGTTCCTTTGTTTATACATCGTTTGTTAGTCAATCATACTTTTGTTCATCAATTTGATACTGAAGTACACTTCAAAGCCCAAACGTCTCTACTTTCATCTGAGTAAAGAAGTTTAGTCAGTACTTCTACTTTCACCAGAGTATTTTAAAACATGAGTATCTGTACTTCTACTTGAGTAAAGGATGTGTACTTCTACTTGAGTAAAGGATGTGTACTTCTACTTGAGTAAAGGATGTGTACTTCTACTTGAGTAAAGGATGTGTACTTCTACTTGAGTAAAGGATGTGTACTTCTACTTGAGTAAAGGATGTGTACTTCTACTTGAGTACAGGATGTGTACTTCTACTTGAGTACAGGATGTGTACTTCTACATGAGTAAAGGATGTGTACTTCTACTCGAGTACAGGATGTGTACTTCTACTTGAGTAAAGGATGTGTACTTACTACTTGAGTAAAGGATGTGTACTTCTACTTGAGTAAAGGATGTGTACTTCTACTTGAGTAAAGGATGTGTACTTCTACTTGAGTACAGGATGTGTACTTCTACTTGAGTAAAGGATGTGTACTTCTACATGAGTAAAGGATGTGTACTTCTACTTGAGTACAGGATGTGTACTTCTACTTGAGTAAAGGATGTGTACTTCTACTTGAGTAAAGGATGTGTACTTCTACTTGAGTAAAGGATGTGTACTTCTACTTGAGTACAGGATGTGTACTTCTACTTGAGTAAAGGATGTGTACTTCTACATGAGTAAAGGATGTGTACTTCTACTTGAGTACAGGATGTGTACTTCTACTTGAGTACAGGATGTGTGTACTTTAGCGTCTCTGCTTGAACCTTAATAAACCTGATTCTGATTGGTTAGAGTCGAGCTCGTCACTCCATCCGGCGACGCCCCCGTCTCGCCGCCATCGGACCTCCAGCACCGAGGAGGGGGTCAACACCGAGGAGGGGGTCAACACCGAGGGGGAGGAAAAAACACCTGGAGGGGGAGAAAAAGAAGGAGGGGGAGAAAAAGGAAGGAGGGGGAGAAAAAGAGGAAGGAGGGGGAGATGTGTTCAGGAAAGACGGAGAAACTGACGCTGCAACATCACCTGAGAAACACGAAACCAACGAAGAAGAAGAAGAGTCGAAGGTCAGTGTAGAGTCCAGAGAGGAAGAGAAGAAGAAGAAGGAGGAAGAGGAAGAGGAGGGAGACTCGTCTTCATCAGGGATGACGGGGGAGGAAGACAAACAGGAAGCTGCGACAAACACCGAGAGCACAGAAGAAGAAAAAAAGGTGATTCTGATTTAAACTATAAAACTTAAAATTAAAAAATCTTACATTTTAGTTTTATTATGTTTTTTATTTCTGATTTGAATGTGCTCCTTGTTGACCTGTTGTTGTTTACCTGTTGTTGTTGACCTGTTAGTCCGGCAGTGTGTCGGGACTACTTCACAGAGCCGGGGTTTAAAGGGTCAGGACTTAAAGAAACGGCGTTTTCTTTAAGATTTAAGTCGTAACTTTCCAGGAAACTTTTAAATACATTCCGATGAAAGAAATCAAAAATCATCGGAGATTTCAAAGTTGAATTTTTTACGACAGAAAATGTAATTCAAGAAAAACTAATGAAAAAACTAGAATATTATACAGAAAAACAAGTAATAATACATGTTTTATTAAGCCACTACTTAGGGGAAAGATACCAGGATGATTCCCTCAGATGATAAAGTGAAAGGAAAACAATCAGAAGAAAATCACATGTCATTCATTCACCGGAAGAAAGTAAAGATTTGTGCTAAAAAAAGAATGAAACCAATAATGAACACTGGGAACAGAGCGACCGTGAGAGCGTCACCTCAACACATCTGCAACAGCTTCGTCTGTACAACCTTTATCAAGACATACAGAGGATGGGAATGGACTGAAATGAGACCTAAAGTTCCAGAGAGAGACACAGAAGATCCACTAAGAAGGAGACAGGTAACAAAAGAGAGAGAGACGCAGAAGATCCACTAAGAAGGGAGACAGGTAACAAAAGAGAGAGAGAGAGTCAGAAGATCCACTAAGAAGGGAGACAGGTAACAAGAGAGAGAGAGAGGCAGAAGATCCGCTAAGAAGGGAGACAGGTAACAAAAGAGAGAGAGAGAGAGAGACAGAAGATCCACTAAGAAGGGAGACAGGTAACAAAAGAGAGAGAGACGCAGAAGATCCACTAAGAAGGGAGACAGGTAACAAAAGAGATAGAGAGACGCAGAAGATCCACTAAGAAGGGAGACAGGTAACAAAAGAGAGAGAGAGAGAGAGACAGAAGATCCACTAAGAAGGGAGACAGGTAACAAAAGAGAGAGAGACGCAGAAGATCCACTAAGAAGGGAGACAGGTAACAAAAGAGAGAGAGACGCAGAAGATCCACTAAGAAGGGAGACAGGTACAAAAGAGAGAGAGAGACGCAGAAGATCCACTAAGAAGGGAGA
>JAAKFY010000020.1:987807-1052807 GCA_011823955.1 Dissostichus mawsoni
GATCCCACTAAGAAGGGAGACAGGTAAAAAAAGAGACAGGTCTCCACCCAGACAGGTCTCTCCACCCTGTCTCTCCACCACGTCTCTCCACCCTGTCTCCACCCTGTCTCTCCACCACGTCTCTCCACCCTGTCTCTCCACCACGTCTCTCCACCACGTCTCTCCACCACGTCTCTCCACCCTGTCTCTCCACCAGTCTCTCCACCACGTCTCTCCACCCTGTCTCTCCACCACGTCTCTCCACCACGTCTCTCCACCCTGTCTCTCCACCAACGTCTCTCCACCACGTCTCTCCACCCTGTCTCTCCACCCTGTCTCTCCACCCTGTCTCTCCACCACGTCTCTCCACCACGTCTCTCACCCTGTCTCCCACCCTGTCTCTCCACCACGTCTCTCCACCACGTCTCTCCACCCTGTCTCTCCACCACGTCTCTCCACCACGTCTCTCCACCACGTCTCTCCACCCTGTCTCTCCACCCTGTCTCTCCACCCTGTCTCTCCACCACGTCTCTCCACCACGTCTCTCCACCCTGTCTCTCCACCACGTCTCTCCACCACGTCTCTCCACCCTGTCTCTTTAAAGCAGGGGGTCAAATCAATTTCATCGCAGGCCACATTCGCATAAAGGTTGCACTCAAAGGGCCGGTTGCAACTTTATAAATTATAATATATAAAATAATGTATCGTATGACATTATCGCCTCTGATTATTATCGGATAGGATAATAACTTAGTAATTAACTACGTCTGAAAGCAGAAGTCCAGGCAAATAATTGCAAGTCTCTTCAGTGCGCATGTCACAAAACGAGATGCATTGTGGGACATGTAGTTTATGGGCAACCTGCTTCTGTAAAGTGGCATTTAACTGTATAATAACGTATTATATTCTTTGCAAGCTCTTGCGGGGCCGCATCAAATGAAGTCTGAGACCCCTGCTTTAAAGAGTGTCGTTTACACTGAGTGTGACCTCCTGAATCTGAACAGCTTTACACAGAGAATAAATCTATAATTAATAAAGTAGAAGTAAAATAAATGCTCTGATATTAAACTCAGTAATATACCAGAAACAAACAGTGATATTCTCTAAGATTATAAAGTAATACATCTGTTAGAATCAGCATGTTCTGTGAAGCTAAACCGTTGTCTTTGTCCTCAGGAGACGTCCAGTTCGTCCCAGTGAGGATCCAGAAGCCCTGCCCTGGGGGCGGGGAGGGAAACCCTGCAGCGGCGTAACAGGACACGCCTCTCTGAGCGTTGAAGCCGTGAATACGTGAACACGTGAAACTCTTATGTGTGCACGAGGAAACGCTGGTGCATTCTGGGAGTTTAACGGCTGCTTCCGAAACTCCTGGATCTGTTTTTACTAACCGACTGTTTTATCTCACTGTGATGCTTCCTCGTGATGTTCGTAGTCTCTGTACGTTAGTTTTGAGTTGTGCTACCAAATGTTAAAGTTTCATGATATTGAAATAACCCGAAGCCTCATTCCAAACATTCATAAAAACTACTTTTAAATAACCTTTTTAGTAAGAAGCAGGAAGGGGCTCTAAAATCTGTTTCCATCGTCACATCGTTCCTTTGAGTTTGAAACTGGAATTAAAAATGCATATTTTCTCTATGTTGATGTTTATCGGCTCTTTATTGTGTTTCTGACACCGGCTCTTTTTAGATCTGATTATGAGAAGTGACTTTAACCGTCGGGTAAACTCACCGGACTAAAAGAACAGGTTCAGAACTCACGAGAAATTACCAAAGAAGATCCAAAAAATACAACAAAAGACTCAAAAACAAACAAAAGGACCTCAAAGTATTCCTGTATTTTCTACCGTTTAAAGAGTTCCACAGCGTTAATTACTGGCTCTGGCTCTAGCTCTGTCGTGTTAGATCCTCACTATAAAACAAAGACAATTACAAAGTATTTTCTACCAAGCCAAAGACCCACAAGGCTTTATTCATGTTTCTGCTAATGCTAACGCTAGCTCCGTGACATTAGCTCTTCACAATAAACGAGACAAAAAGACCCCGAAGTATCTTGTTTTTGTACCTTTTTAAAGACTCAAGACTTCAAATATTTATCTTTTGTTTATGCTAATGCTAACCCTAGCTCTGTGATAATAGAGACAAAAGGACAAAGTATTCCTGTATTTTATACCATATTGTGTTAAAGACCCACGAGCTAGTGATGGCAGTTTGACACTGAAGCTTCGAACGGAGCTTCAACCCTGGACTTCCTTTTCCATAGAAGCAGTGATTCAAAGCTTGCTTCAAATCACATGACATGTGACGTCCGAAGCAGCAACTGGTTCATTTCCTGAATGAATCAACTCACTGGTTCGCGGTCCAATCAGGTGATTCAATGCATGCCTCGTCTCTATTCTGACAGGTGACAGGTTGAAACAGTGAGCGCTTCAACACTTTATAACCGCTCTAAACAACGCGCAATGTGTGGGTTGTTGTGGTAGTTTGCGTTGTTGCTGTTGAGTTGTTGTTGGTATTGCATTTGAATTGGATCATTATAGAGCAAGCAGGAAGAAAGAGAGGTCGTTCTGGGAAACACTTCACAATTTGGAGAAGTTGTGAACATGGTGTAGGGAATAGATAGCCCAGTGGATAGAGCCGGCGGCCTGAATGCTGCGATGTCCTCCGAGCAGCTGGTTCAAAGCCCGGAACGGATGAACTTTGAATCATTGCTTTTCATCTTTAATACTTTAATAACTGATAAAAGGCCGTCTCCGCCCAAAGAGATGTCCAGCACTCTCTAGTCTCTGCTCAATAACCCAATACACACAATGATCAATCTTTAATTGCAAATAGAACATGATATTCAGTCTTAGTGTGGTGTGTGTGTGTGTGTGTGTGTGGTGTTGTGTGTGGTGTGTGGTGGTGTGTGTGTGTGTGTGTGGTGTGTGTGTGTGTGTGTGTGTGTGTGTGTGTTGTGTGTGTGTGTGTGTGTGTGTGTGTGTGTGGTGTGTGTGTGTGTGTGTGTGTTGTGTGTGTGTGTGTGTGTGTGTGTGTGTGTGTGTGTGTGTGTGTGTGTGTGTGTGTGTGTGTTTGTGTGTGTGTGTGTGTGTGTGTGTGTGTGTGTGTGTGTGTGTGTGTGTGTGTGTGTGTGTGTGTGTTGTGTGTGTGTGTGTGTGTGTGTGTGTGTGTTGTGTGTGTGTGGTGTGTGTGGTGCATCGAATATCTTTGAAGGCAAAGACACGTTAAACCCACTGCAGCCTTGCACTCGCCAGGAGAGGTCGCTGTAACTGAAGCTTCCAGAAATCAACCTATTTTCGACACAATTGTCCAAGTGGTTCGATGCTTCATTCAAAGCTTCATTTTGCCATCACTACCACAAGCTTTATTTATGTTCATGCTAATACTAACACTAGCTCCGTGACATTATCTCTTCACAATGAAACAGAAAAACCCAAAACACAAAGTATTCCTGTATTTTCTACCGTTTAAAAGGCTAGAGATCCACAGGGTTAATTGTATTGTTATGCTAATGCTAACCCTAGCTCTGTGATGTTTACTTTCCACAATAATAGAGACAAAATGACGAAGTGTTCTTCATTTTTAGAACTTAAAGGCCCACAAGTTTATTTTGTGTTTATGCTAACGCTAGCTCTGTGACATTACATTACATTACATTACATTTCATTACATTACATTTCATTACATTACATTACATTTCATTACATTACATTTCATTACATTACATTACATTTCATTACATTTCATTTCATTACATTACATTACATTACATTACATTTCATTACATTACATTACATTACATTACATTACATTTCATTTCATTACATTACATTTCATTACATTACATTACATTTCATTACATTACATTTCATTACATTACATTACATTTCATTACATTTCATTTCATTACATTACATTTCATTACATTACATTTCATTACATTACATTACATTTCATTACATTTCATTTCATTACATTACATTACCATCCATCCATCCATCTTCCCGCTTATCCGTGGTCGGGTCGGGGGGTAGCAGTTCCAGCAGAGAGCCCCAAACTTTCTTTTCCCTGGCCACATCAACCAGCTCTGACTGGGGGATCCCAAGGCGCTCCCAGGCCAGCGAAGAGATATAATCCCTCCACCTGGTCCTAGGTCTACCCCTTGGTCTCTTCCCAGCTGGACGTGCCTGGAACACCTCCCTAGGGAGGCGCCCAGGTGGCATCCTTACTAGGTGCCCGAACCACCTCAACTGGCTCCTTTCGACGCGAAGGAGGAGCGGTTCAACTCCGAGTCCCTCCCGGATGACTGAACTTCTCACCTTATCCCTAAGGGAGACGCCAGCCACCCTGCGGAGAAAACCCATCTCGGCCGCTTGTATCCGCGATCTCGTTCTTTCGGTCATGACCCATCCTTCATGACCATAGGTGAGGGTAGGAACGAAAATGGCCCGGTAGACAGAGAGCTTTGCCTTCTGGCTCAGCTCTCTTTTCGTCACAACGGTGCGGTAAAGCGACTGCAGTACCGCTCCCGCTGCTCCGATTCTCCGGCCCATCTCACGCTCCATTGTTCCCTCACTCGAGAACAAGACCCCGAGATACTTGAACTCCTTCACTTGGGGTAAGGACTCATTCCCTACTTGGAGTGGACAGTCCATCGGTTTCCTGCTGAGAACCATGGCCTCAGATTTGGAGGTGCTGATCCTCATCCCAGCCGCTTCACACTCGGTTGCGAACCGATCCAGTGAGTGCTGCAGGTCGCAGACCGATGAAGCCATTAGAACCACATCATCTGCAAAAAGCAGTGGTGCAATCCTTAGTCCACCGAACTGCAGACCCCCCCCCCCACGACTACGCCTCGAAATCCTATCCATGTATATTACAAACAGGATCGGTGACAAAGCGCAGCCCTGGCGGAGGCCAACCCTCACCGGAAATGGGTCCGACTTACTGCCGAGGACCCGGACACAGCTCTCGCTTTGGGAGTACAGAGATTGGATGGCCCTGAGTAGAGACCCCCTCACCCCATACTCCTGCAGCACCTCCCACAGTAACTCCCTGGGAACTCGGTCATACGCCTTCTCCAAGTCTACAAAACACATGTAGACCGGATAAGCATACTCCCAGGCCCCCTCCAGGATCCTTGCGAGAGTAAAAAGCTGATCCGTCGTTCCACGACCAGGACGGAATCCGCATTGTTCCTCCTCAATCTGAGGTTCGACAATCGGCCTGACCCTCCTTTCAATTACATTACATTACATTACATTACATTACATTTCATTTCATTACATTACATTTCATTACATTACATTTCATTTCATTACATTACATTACATTACATTTCATTACATTACATTTCATTACATTACATTACATTACACGTCACTTGTTAGACGCTTTTATCCGTAGCGACTTACATACATTCAATACTGTGGACAATCCCCACAGGAGCACTTTGGGGTGAAGTGTCTCAGGGACACAACGACATGCTGACATTATCTCTTTACAATAAAGAGACAAAAGTGTTTCTGTATTTTCTACCATTTTAGAGGCTGAAGACCTTAAACTTTAAGGATAATTTGATATCGATGCTCACAATAACCCCGACTCTGTGGGTTCATCCCTCCACAATAAAAGACACAAAAGGTGATTTAGTGCTGAAATTAAACAGCTTAGCGCCCGGTGATGACAGCAGGGTTTTCCATGTTGGCAGGACTCTGCGTTAATCTGTGGAAACACGGAGAGGAAACCTGGCGCGCACTTTAAATCTGATTCTGATCATCTGTTTGATCCTCTCAATCACTGCGGAGATGAAACAGAACATGGCTCTAAAACTGGAAATGTTTCCCCAGAATTTCTCCCCATGTAAAAGAAAAGACTATTGTAAGAAAAGAAAATCAATATGTGTGTTAGAATATTAAATAAAATACACTGTTTTATTTTGAAGGAGACCGGATGTTCACACACTCGACTTCCGGTTTTGCGAGAGGCGAAGTCCCGCCCATCTACTTCCGACCCATGGGACCTTATTTCGGAAAAAGTATGTATTGAAGTCAATGGAGAGAGAAAGATTATCTTTCGATCCCGTTTGAATTGTGCCACGAATTACACACATGATGTTTGTCAATTTAAAAAACCATTTCCGTGTCAAAAAAGTCACAGTTTGTCGTAAAACTGTTGAAATATAAGACTATGAAAAATACGCAACTAGAAAGACTACAAATCCCAGAGTCCCGGTCCCGCTTGCTGGCTCTTACGGAACCGACTCACTCCCCTTGTGTGTGTGTACAGCTCTCAACATGCCCAGACTTGGAGTGATTTTCACCTCTTTTAATACTTTTCGCCTCATTCTGAAAGAAAGAAGTGAAATGTGCCAACGTGACGGCCGTCTGGGTGTGTGGTGCGAGACGGGAGATGTAGTTCATTGAGCGCTTTCACACCAGAACAAGTGACTCCTGGCACTAGACTCCTGGCGCTAGACTCCTGGCGCTAGACTCCTGGCACTAGACTCCTGGCGCTAGACTCCTCGTGCTAGACTCCTGGTGCTAGACTCCTGGTGCTAGACTCCTGGCGCTAGACTCCTGGCGCTAGACTCCTGGCGCTAGACTCCTGGCTAGACTCCTGGCTAGACTCCTGGCGCTAGACTCCTGGCGCTAGACTCCTGGCGCTAGACTCCTGGTACTAGACTCCTAGTGCTAGACTCCTGGTGCTAGACTCCTGGTGCTAGACTCCTAGTGCTAGACTCCTGGTACTAGACTCCTGGTGCTAGACTCCTGGTGCTAGACTCCTGGTACTAGACTCCTGGTGCTAGACTCCTGGTGCTAGACTCCTGGTACTAGACTCCTGGTGCTAGACTCCCGGTCCTAGACTCCCGGTACTAGACTCCCGGTACTAGACTCCCGGTGCTAGACTCCTGGTACTAGACTCCTGGTCCTAGGCTCCTGGTACTAGACTCCTGGTACTAGACTCCTGGTGCTAGACTCCTGGTACTAGACTCCCGGTACTAGACTCCTGGTACTAGACTCCTGGTGCTAGACTCCTAGTGCTAGACTCCCGGTACTAGACTCCCGGTACTAGACTCCCGGTCCTAGACTCCTGGTACTAGACTCCTGGTACTAGACTCCCGGCCCTAGACTCCCGGTACTAGACTCCTGGTGCTACACTCCTGGTAGTAGACTCCTGGTGCTAGACTCCTGGTGCTAGACTCCTGGTCCTAGACTCCTGGTACTAGACTCCTGGTGCTACACTCCTGGTAGTAGACTCCTGGTACTAGACCCCTGGTACTAGACTCCCGGTACTAGACTCCTGGTGCTAGACTCCTAGTGCTAGACTCCCGGTACTAGACTCCCGGTACTAGTCTCCTGGTACTAGACTCCTGGTACTAGACTCCCAGTCCTAGACTCCTGGTACTAGACTCCTGGTACTAGACTCCCGGTCCTAGACTCCCGGTACTACACTCCCGTACTAGAGTCCCGGTCCTAGACTCCCGGTGCTAGACTCCCGGTACTAGACTCCTGGTGCTAGACTCCTGGTACTAGACTCCCGGTACTAGACTCCCGGTACTAGACTCCTGGTACTAGACTCCTGGTGCTAGACTCCTAGTGCTAGACTCCCGGTACTAGACTCCCGGTACTAGTCTCCCAGTCCTAGACTCCTGGTACTAGACTCCTGGTACTAGACTCCCGGTACTAGTCTCCCAGTCCTAGACTCCTGGTACTAGACTCCTGGTACTAGACTCCCGGTCCTAGACTCCCGGTACTAGACTCCCGGTACTAGTCTCCCAGTCCTAGACTCCTGGTACTAGACTCCTGGTACTAGACTCCTGGTACTAGACTCCCGGTACTAGTCTCCCAGTCCTAGACTCCCGGTACTAGACTCCCGGTCCTAGACTCCCGGTACTAGACTCCCGGTACTAGACTCCCGGTCCTAGACTCCCGGTACTAGACTCCCGGTACTAGACTCCCGGTGCTAGACTCCCGGTACTAGACTCCCGGTACTAGACTCCCGGTCCTAGACTCCCGGTCCTAGACTCCCGGTGCTAAACTCCCGGTACTAGACTCCTGGTGCTAGACTCCTGGTACTAGACTCCCGGTCCTAGACTCCCGGTCCTAGACTCCCGGTACTAGACTCCCGGTACTAGACTCCCGGTGCTAGACTCCCGGTACTAGACTCCCGGTACTAGACTCCCGGTCCTAGACTCCCGGTCCTAGACCCGGTACTAGACTCCCGGTCCTAGACTCCCGGTGCTAGACTCCCGGTGCTAGACTCCCGGTGCTAGACTCCCGGTACTAGACTCCCGGTGCTAGACTCCCGGTGCTAGACTCCTGGTCCTAGACTCCTGGTACTAGACTCCTGGTGCTAGACTCCTGTTGCTAGACTCCTGGTACTAGACTCCTGGTACTAGACTCCTGGTACTAGACTCCGGTACTAGTCTCCCAGTCCTAGACTCCCGGTACTAGACTCCTGGTACTAGACTCCCGGTACTAGTCTCCCAGTCCTAGACTCCCGGTACTAGATCCTGGTACTAGACTCCCGGTCCTAGACTCCCGGTACTAGACTCCTGGTACTAGACTCCCGGTACTAGTCTCCCAGTCCTAGACTCCTGGTACTAGACTCCTGGTACTAGACTCCTGGTACTAGACTCCCGGTACTAGTCTCCCGGTCCTAGACTCCTGGTACTAGACTCCTGGTACTAGACTCCCGGTCCTAGACTCCCGTACTAGACTCCCGGTACTAGACTCCCGGTCCTAGACTCCCGGTGCTAAACTCCCGGTACTAGACTCCCGGTGCTAGACTCCGGTACTAGACTCCCGGTCCTAGACTCCCGGTCCTAGACTCCCGGTACTAGACTCCCGGTACTAGACTCCCGGTGCTAGACTCCCGGTACTAGACTCCCGGTACTAGACTCCCGGTACTAGACTCCCGGTCCTAGACTCCCGGTACTAGACTCCCGGTCCTAGACTCCCGGTGCTAGACTCCGGTGCTAGACTCCCGGTGCTAGACTCCCGGTACTAGACTCCCGGTGCTAGACTCCCGGTGCTAGACTCCTGGTACTAGACTCCTGGTGCTAGACTCCTGTTGCTAGACTCCTGGTACTAGACTCCTGGTGCTAGACTCCTGGTACTAGACTCCTGGTACTAGACTCCTGGTACTAGGATGGGTTAAATGCAGAGAACAAATGTCACTGTGTGTGACCATCAAAGAGGGTTTCATCCTTCCGATTCTATTCTATTCTGCATTAAACAGTATGTCCTGGCAGGTAAAAGTTTCCTTGTCATTTTAAATAGTTCGTAATTTTACCAAAACTTCTCACATGTAAAAAGTGTTTAAGCTTCTTGTTTTTGCCCCTTTTGAACATGAGAGAAACTCTTGAGAATTTATTTTTATTTATTTTTTTATACCTTGAACGTTTTTTTCATTTTGCTTCTCTTTGTTATAATTATAATTATTATAATTATCATTGTTTGTTTATTTCTAACATTGACTAATAGAAACAAGTTGGACATGGACCGGCACGCCTATACAGCGAGTCAATATAAAGCTTCTGCATTCATTCAGAAGCTTTATTTTGAAAATCCTCATTGTGTAAGTATGTCAGTCCCCTGGGGTCTGAACACTGTGATTGGCTTGTGGGAATAGAGACGATGTGATCTGCTGGGGAGGATCGCTGATTGGAGGGCTGAGCGTAGTGAGATGGATGACAGATAGACGGTCTTCCTGGTTGAACTTGTGCTGAGCTTCATTTATTAAACCAAAAATAAAGAGTATTTTTTGTAAGTGTTTTTTGATGCTGTACTTTTTACGGAAGTACAATTTTTAAATCAGGACTTTTACTTGAAGTGGAGTACTTTAAGACCTTAATATTTATACTTTTACCTAAGTAAATATCTGAGGACTTCTTCCAACACTTACTTTATTAAAGACAGGTGAACAGGGTCAAAAATAACATAACAGATATCACCATGAAACCCCCCCACTTCATCTCTGACATTGACACAATTAGTTCTTATATTAAGTTTCCTGACATGTGAGGCGTTACCTTATTTAATATGAGCTCATTTGCATATTTTCCGTCACAGAAATGGCAGATTCTGGATTGTGAATGTTGGATTTCTCTCTTTGTATCCCTCCATAAATCCACAGTGTGATTAAGGGGTTAGTTTTGCTGCAGAGGGTGAACTCTCGTTCCTCTGGGAGCGTACGGGGTTAATAATCACTGAGGGTTTCCCTGCGTGCTGAGCTCTGATTAACCTCTGATCTGATTAACACTCGGACATTGTTTCTGTGTAAAGCTGTTCAGATTCAGGAGGTCACACTCAATATAAACGACACTCTTTAAAGAGACGTGGTGGAGAGACAGGGTGGAGAGACAGGGTGGAGAGACGTGGTGGAGAGACAGGGTGGAGAGACAGGGTGGAGAGACGTGGTGGAGAGACAGGGTGGAGAGACGTGGTGATATAGGCAATGAAAGACTGTGAATGTTCCAAATATCCTAAAAACTACAAATTATAGAACAAAATGGTCTGAAAAATGTCAGCTGTTTTCAGTTTGGTCAGAAATACTGCTTTTCTTTCTCCTTATTCTCCGTGTCTTCGTGGACCTTTAGTATCGTTGCCTCTCTTTGCATCACCTCTCTCTCTTTTGTTACCTGTCTCCCTTCTTAGTGATCTTCTGCCTCTCTCTTTGTTACCTGTCTCCCTTCTTAGTGGATCTTCTGCCTCTCTCTCTTTTGTTACCTGTCTCCCTTCTTAGTGGATCTTCTGCCTCTCTCTCTCTGTTGTTACCTGTCTCCCTTCTTAGTGGATCTTCTGCCTCTCTCTCTTTGTTACCTGTCTCCCTTCTTAGTGGATCTTCTGTCTCTCTGGGAACTTAGGTCTCATTTCAGTCCATTTCCATCCTCTGTATGTCTTGTTAAAAGTTGTACAGACGAAGCTGTTGCAGATGTGTTGAGATAATCTGACGCTCTCACGGTCGGACTGTTCCCAGTGTTCATTATTGGTTTTAAATGGTTTAACTGGATCACTGCCGGCGGCTCTGAGCCAATTAGAGAGCGGCATCAATACAGACATCTGAGCACGGTCGACCCGACGCGTCAAGACAAACAATTAAGTAGAGAAAACTGGATTTGCTTTTTAACTTTGGGACTAAAGCTGAAGGTTTTGAGGTTATTTCAAAATAATTCCTCTACCAGGAATCAGACTCTCTAACGGTACAAAACTCAAACACAGCCATTGTTCGATCAACCCTAACCCTAAACTACAGTTATGTTTACAGGGGAAATATTCTCATATGTTTATTGGTTTTCAGCCCCCCCCCCCCCTGTGAAATGAGTCTAGAACCACCACTGCTGGACAGCGTCCCAAATGACAGCTTTCCCCAGAATTCCTCACCACTAACAGTGGAGATGTTCCTCTTCATTGGACTTAATCAGATTTCGGTCAGAGGTGAATAAGACGCTTTCTCTCTGACCGGACTGACACTTACACAGCGAGGATTTTCAAAATAAAGCTTCAGCAGTAAATGCTAAGTGTGTCCTGGCAAGGCTCAAAGCTTTCCTGTAACGGCTTTACCGAGACGTCTCACCTCAAAACAAGTTCAAGCTGGACATGGACCAACACTTATACACAAAGGGTTTTCAAATAAAGCTTCAGAGGAGGACAGGACTGAAACCTCACGGATTTTCAAAAATAAAGCTCCTGAATTAATCGCTGAATATGTAATGTCCAGCAACAATCTCAAATGTTTCCAGAAGTTTCTCTAAATTGTGATGAAGCAGAGTCCTGTTTCTTCTGCTGTGTGGAGGACAGGTGAGTCCGTTACGTAACCCCCAGTCAGGTAAAGCCTCTTGGCTCGGCCTCTGTCCAGAACACCCTGCGGCCGGGGTGATCCCATTAGGGAGTTATTCCAGGAGCCTCCTTGATTTCTGCTGCAGGATCTAAGAGGGTTAGAGAGTCCTGAGGTTTGCTCTGCAGACTCCTGCAGCTGCACTGGATTTACCACCAATTCTGTGTGTTTTTGGCGAATCGATCAGGCTTTTTTTGTTGTTCTTCAGACGCCCAGGTCTTTCTGAAACCTTCCCCCCTCCCCCACACCTGGGTCCCGGTGTCTTCGTCCTTTTTCCCCGCCGCGATGGGAACCACGGCTCGAACCTGGACGATATCCTGGCGGAGGACATGCACCACTGGTACAACAAGTTCATGAAGGAGTCTCCGTCGGGTCTGATCACGCTGTTCGAGCTGAAGGCCATCCTGGGTCTGAAGGGCATGACGGAGAACGCCAACAGCTACGTGGACCAGGTCTTCCTCACCTTCGACATGGACGGGGTGCGTTCACACAACTCTCACAAAATCAAACGCTAGATATGTCGGGTTCAGATGTGGCAAATGTACACACATCCTTTACTCAGTAGAAGTACAGATACTCGTGTTTAAAATACTCTGGTGAAAGTAGAAGTACTGACTAAACTTTTTTACTCAAGTAAAAGTAAAGAGGGCTTTGAAATGTACTTCAGTAAAAAGTACCCATAACTAGCAGCTGTTTTAAAGAGTACCTGAAAGTACAGGTATTTGTGTTCAACATGTAAGAAGTAAAAGTACAGGTATTTGTGTTCAACATGCAAGAAGTAGAAAGTACAGGTATTTGTGTTCAAAGTGTAAGAAGTAGAAAGTACAGGTATTTGAGTTCAACATGTAAGAAGTAGAAAGTACAGGTATTTGGGTTCAACATGTAAGAAGTAGAAAGTACAGGTATTTGAGTTCAACATGTAAGAAGTAGAAAGTACAGGTATTTGTGTTCAAAGTGTAAGAAGTAGAAAGTACAGGTATTTGTGTTCAAAATGTAAGAAGTAGAAAGTACAGGTATTTGGGTTCAACATGTAAGAAGTAGAAAGTACAGGTATTTGGGTTCAACATGTAAGAAGTAGAAAGTACAGGTATTGTGTTCAACATGTAAGAAGTAGAAAGTACAGGTATTTGTGTTCAAAGTGTAAGAAGTAGAAAGTACAGGTATTTGTGTTCAAAATGTAAGAAGTCAAAGTAAAAAGTCGTCAGAATAATAAGTAGTGGAGTAAAGTACTGATACCAGAAACATGTACTTAAGTACAGTAACAAAGTATTTGTACTCCATTACTTCCCCTCTGGTCGGGTTATGATGCGAGTTCTCTCTAGTAGTGAGATATGGTTTCTCTAAACCGAACTTAAGTCCTGTATCTGCTTCACCTGGCAGGTAAAATGGTCAAGCTTTCCTGTAATGTTAAATACTTTTATACATAATGGTTTTCACAAAGTTTCTATCCATAAAATAGTTTTCAAGTTCTTCTAAATTACTCCAACATTGCAATGATTCTGTCTTGAGGTGGTAGGAAGTCGATGTTCAGAATCAAACGCTAGATATGTCGGGTTATGATGCGAGTTCTCTCCAGTGAGATATGGTTTCTCTAAATTGTATAATGTTCTGTATCTGCTTCACCTTCCACATGGATGGGTGCGTTAAAAGTTTTCTCCAGTGACCTATTTCCAGAAGTGTTCCTAAATCAAACTGAGGTAGAGTCCTGTATCTGCTTAGGGTTAGGGTTAGGGGTTTAGACGGGGTGCGTTCACACACTCACACAGCAGGGGGGATTCAGAATCTAACGCTATATATGTCGGGTTATGATGTGAGTTCTCTCTAGATATCCATCATCCATCCATCCATTCTCCCGCTTATCCGTGGTCGGGTCGCGGGGGTAGCAGTTCCAGCAGAGAGCCCCAAACTTTCTTTTCCCTGGCCACATCAACCAGCTCTGACTGGGGGATCCCAAGGCGCTCCCAGGCCAGCGAAGAGATATAATCCCTCCACCTGGTCCTAGGTCTACCCCTTGGTCTCTCCCAGCTGGACGTGCCTGGAACACCTCCCTAGGGAGGCGCCCAGGTGGCATCCTTACTAGGTGCCCGAACCACCTCAACTGGCTCCTTTCGACGCGAAGGAGGAGCGGTTCAACTCCGAGTCCCTCCCGGATGACTGAACTTCTCACCTTATCCCTAAGGGAGACGCCAGCCACCCTGCGGAGAAAACCCATCTCGGCCGCTTGTATCCGCGATCTCGTTCTTTCGGTCATGACCCATCCTTCATGACCATAGGTGAGGGTAGGAACGAAAATGGCCCGGTAGACAGAGAGCTTTGCCTTCTGGCTCAGCTCTCTTTTCGTCACAACGGTGCGGTAAAGCGACTGCAGTACCGCTCCCGCTGCTCCGATTCTCCGGCCCATCTCACGCTCCATTGTTCCCTCACTCGAGAACAAGACCCCGAGATACTTGAACTCCTTCACTTGGGGTAAGGACTCATTCCCTACTTGGAGTGGACAGTCCATCGGTTTCCTGCTGAGAACCATGGCCTCAGATTTGGAGGTGCTGATCCTCATCCCAGCCGCTTCACACTCGGTTGCGAACCGATCCAGTGAGTGCTGAGGTCGCAGACCGATGAAGCCATTAGAACCACATCATCTGCAAAAAGCAGTGGTGCAATCCTTAGTCCACCGAACTGCAGACCCCCCCCCCACGACTACGCCTCGAAATCCTATCCATGTATATTACAAACAGGATCGGTGACAAAGCGCAGCCCTGGCGGAGGCCAACCCTCACCGGAAATGGGTCCGACTTACTGCCGAGGACCCGGACACAGCTCTCGCTTTGGGAGTACAGAGATTGGATGGCCCTGAGTAGAGACCCCCTCACCCCATACTCCTGCAGCACCTCCCACAGTAACTCCCTGGGAACTCGGTCATACGCCTTCTCCAAGTCTACAAAACACATGTAGACCGGATAAGCATACTCCCAGGCCCCCTCCAGGATCCTTGCGAGAGTAAAAAGCTGATCCGTCGTTCCACGACCAGGACGGAATCCGCATTGTTCCTCCTCAATCTGAGGTTCGACAATCGGCCTGACCCTCCTTTCAAGTACCTTAGAGTAAACTTTCCCGGGGAGGCTGAGTAGTGTGATGCCTCTGTAATTGGCACACACCCTCTGATCCCCCTTTTTGAAAAGGGGAACCACCACCCCGGTCTGCCACTCCTTCGGTACTGTTTCCGACTTCCACGCAACGTTGATGAGACGTGTCAACCATGACAGTCCCTCAACACCCAGAGCCTTCAGCATTTCTGGGCGGATCTCATCCACCCCCGGGGCTTTGCCACTGTGGAGTCGTTTGACGACCTCAGTGACCTCCCCCCGGGAGATTGGTGTTGATCCCCCGTCATACTCCAGCTCTGCCTCTAACATAGAGGGCGGAGTTGTCGGGTTCAGGAGTTCCTCAAAGTGTTCCTTCCAACGCCCTAACACTCCATCAGTTGAGGTCAACAACGTCCCATCCTTACTGTACACAGCTTGGATGGTTCCCTGCTTCCCCCTCCTGAGGTGTCGGACAGTTTTCCAGAACAACTTTGGTGCCGCCCGAAAGCCGCGGCTTCGGCAATAGAGGCTTTGAACACCGCCCCTCTGGTTCAATGTCCCCAACCTCCACAGGAATGCCAGAAAAGCTCCGCCGGAGGTGTGCGTTGAAGGCCTCCTGAACTTGGGCCTCCTCCAGACGTTCCCAGTTCACCCGAACTACACGTTTGGGCTTACCAGGTCTGTCCAAAGGCTTCCCCCGCCACTCGACCCAACTCACCACCAGATGGTGATCAGTTGACAACTCCGCCCCTCTCTTTACCCGAGTGTCCAAAACATACGGCCTCAGGTCCGATGATACGATAACGAAATCGATCATGGACCTTCTGCCTAGGGTGCTCTGGTACCACGTACACTTATGAGCATCCTTATGTTTGAACATGGTGTTTGTTATGGCCAATCCATGACTAGCACAGAAGTCCAGTAACAAACCACCACTCCGGTTCAGATCAGGGGGGCCGTTCCTCCCAATCACGCCCCTCCAAGTGTCTCCATCATTGCCCACATGTGCGTTGAAGTCTCCCAGCAAGATTAAAGAGTCCCCTTCAGGAGCCCCATACAGGACTCTCTAGATATAGTTTCTCTAAACCGTACTTAAGTCCTGGATCTGCTTCACCTTGCACATGGACGGGGTGCGTTCACACAAAATCAAACCCTAGATGTGTGATGGACGGACTTCATAATGGAAGTTCTATCCAGTGACATATTTCCAGAAGTGTTTCTAAATCAAACTGAGGTAGAGTCCTGTATCTTCTGCACCTTCAACATGGGTCACAAAGCCAGGGTTTTCAAAATAAAGCTTCTTTCTTTTGAGGTAAGAACGTTTTCTAAAACTGGAATTTTTCCCCAGAATATCTCACCAGATCAAAGTAAAAGTCTATCTTAAAGTCCTGTTTCTGCACTAACACTTACACAGTGAGGGGTTTTCAAATAAAGCCCCCAAATTAAACGCTAAGTATACCTTGGCATCATTCAAGTTTTCTCCAGTGAGATATTGTTAGATATTCCTCTGACAGGAATCTGATTTATGAAGACGAACGTGTTCTTGTTTTATAGTAAGACAATATGGAAAAATATGGAATTTGAGAAAAAAATGTCCTCCAGACAAGACATAATTAGCTTTATTTTGAAAACCTGGCTGTGTGTCGTGTTAGCGCTCCATGTTTACGGTGTAGAGACACAGGACTCTGCCCAAGTACAACTTAGAGAAACTTTTGCTGCTTTTTCACAAGAAAAACATATTCAAAGTAGAAATGCTAAGTGTGTCCTGGCAGGTAAAGGGTCAAAGCTTTTCCTGTTAACATACTTCCATACATGTGTATCATACATGTGTATCATACATGTCCTCCTGTAGTAAACACACTCTACGTTTGTTCTTGTCTTGAAATGGTAGGAAGTCGACGTTCAAGATAAGCATTCATTTTCCTTGTAAAATATAAAAAAGCTCATTTGGATTTCGATGCACACTAAACCAAACAAAAATGAAGGCAGCAGGTTGGAGTGGCGTGACTGATTTTAAGTTTATGTGGTATTGTTTAATATTTCCATGGAGGAAATACAGGTTTAAATCAATTAAATATCTGGAGAAAAAAAGATATTTCAAAAAAAGTCTTGATAATGTCGAGAAGTTTTAATATTTAATGGAAAAAAGTCTGTAAATTTGGAGGAAAGGTTTGGATTCATACATGTTGTTCACACTACAGGTGAATAGGGTAAAACAATATAACTAACAGGTATCACTATGACCCCCCCCCCCCCCCCCACTTCATTACTGACATGAACACAGTTATTTTTTATATAACAAGTTCTCTGACAGGCAGGGCCGTCCCTCCCTACAGGCCGATCATGCAGACTGCGTGGGGCCTCACCTTGCGGCGGGTGCCTCAACTGAGCCGAAAATGCGGCGCACCTATGCGCTTATGCGGCGCAATTAGTGTGGCGCGGCACGGTTTCGCCGCTGCGAGGCTCCACTAGCACCCCGTCCCCCCCGTCGCTCGTGAAACAGAGGGCCTCATCATATAACTTTGCGTGGGGCCTCATATTGGCCAGGGACGGCCCTGCTGACAGGTTATGTTTAAATACGCGAATGAGGCGATATGTGATGCTAATGCTAATGCTAATAGGAGAAATCGGCAAAAAAACAAACAGACAACGTTAGTAAAAGTAAAATCTGGGTGTGGATTTTAAGTGTAAAGTATCCTTGAAGCCTTTAATGGAAAGTTAGAGAAGCTCCATCTGCTGTGTTTTGTTTACAGTGTGGAGCAATATTACATGACATTACATGACATGTCACTTGTTAGACGCTTTTATCCAAAGCGACTTACATACATTCAGTACTGTGGACAATCCCCACAGTACTGAGGTGAAGTGTCTTGCCCAGGGACACAACATGCTGACTGCAGTGGGACTCGAACTTGCTACCCCTGATTCGAAGTCTAGCACACTATCCACTGAGGCACAGCCGCCCTATATTAAAAGTGTGTAAACTAGTTTCTCTATAAAACCTGAAATTTAATATGATAAAAGTAAACACACAGATATATTGTAAATATATAATGGTGTAGGTTTGGTTCCAGAAGTTAGTTTTTTATTTATATGTGAATTTACGCACATTTGAGATTTTGGGAGGACTTTTTGTACGGTCCCCATATTGTCATAAAGCCATGTATGAGTGTAAATAGACCATTTCATTTTAAAGTCCAGTTAAGATAAAAAAGGATAAAGGTTGGGTTACAGCATTTAATTGTGAGGGTTAAGGTTGGAATAAAGGGGCTAGGGAAGGCGTGTTATCCCTTTAAGGGGGCTCACATGTGTGGAAAAACAAACATGTGTGTGTGAGGGTTTATAAATCAAAATGAAAAATGAAGGTCCGAATTTAAATATTGTAGATATTTGCAAAAGAAATACATGACGTAGGGAATTCTATTTTAGTTACAGGGGAAAAAAGTGTGAACATTTTATTTTTAAATAGATAAATAACCCTCAATTTGACCGTAGGACCAGATTGAATTTGACCAAAGATCTCCTGCAGAGATCAGAGTTCAAGTCAGATGTGTGAATGAGGACAAAGATGGCCGTTGCAGCACTTTCATTGGCTCTCTGTCTGAGTGGATTACAGCGAGAGCAGAGACATGATCCTCGTTCAACGACAGATAAAAGGATTAAGATCAGATCGGTGAAGATCAAGGAGGACGATCAGGGACTACAAGGCTCTCAGACGCTATAGAAATCTAGCAGAAAATGTTCCTACTTCTCTCTCTTTATTACCTCATTGTAGAGAAGTCTATGAGGAAATGTTCCTACTTCTCTCTCTCTTTATTACCTCAGATTGTATAGAAGTCTATGAGGAAATGTTCCTACTTCTCTCCTCTCTATTACCTCAGATTGTATAGAAGTCTATGAGGAAATGTTCCTACTTCCTCTCTCTCTATTACCTCAGATTGTATAGAAGTCTATGAGGAAATGTTCCTACTTCTCTCTCTCTCTATTACCTCAGATTGTATAGAAGTCTATGAGGAAATGTTCCTACTTCTCTCTCTCTCTATTACCTCAGATTGTATAGAAGTCTATGAGGAAATGTTCCTACTTCTCTCTCTCTCTATTACCTCAGATTGTATAGAAGTCTATGAGGAAATGTTCCTACTTCTCTCTCTCTCTATTACCTCAGATTGTATAGAAGTCTATGAGGAAATGTTCCTACTTCTCTCTCTCTATTACCTCAGATTGTATAGAAGTCTATGAGGAAATGTTCCTACTTCTCTCTCTCTTTATTACCTCAGATTGTAGAGAAGTCTATGAGGAAATGTTCCTACTTCTCTCTCTCTTTATTACCTCAGATTGTAGAGAAGTCTATGAGGAAATGTTCCTACTTCTCTCTCTCTTTATTACCTCAGATTGTAGAGAAGTCTATGAGGAAATGTTCCTACTTCTCTCTCTCTTTATTACCTCAGATTGTATAGAAGTCTATGAGGAAATGTTCCTACTTCTCTCTCTCTTTATTACCTCAGATTGTAGAAGTCTATGAGGAAATGTTCCTACTTCTCTCTCTTTATTACCTCAGATTCATAGAGAAGTCTATGAGGAAATGTTCCTACTTCTCTCTCTCTTTATTACCTCAGATTGTATAGAAGTCTATGAGGAAATGTTCCTACTTCTCTCTCTCTTTATTACCTCAGATTGTATAGAAGTCTATGAGGAAATGTTCCTACTTCTCTCTCTCTTATACCTCAGATTGTATAGAAGTCTATGAGGAAATGTTCCTACTTCTCTCTCTCTTATTACCTCAGATTGTATAGAAGTCTATGAGGAAATGTTCCTACTTCTCTCTCTCTTATTACCTCAGATTGTAGAGAAGTCTATGAGGAAATGTTCCTACTTCTCTCTCTCTTTATTACCTCAGATTGTAGAGAAGTCTATGAGGAAATGTTCCTACTTCTCTCTCTCTTTATTACCTCAGATTGTAGAGAAGTCTATGAGGAAATGTTCCTACTTCCTCTCTCTTTATTACCTCAGATTGTAGAGAAGTCTATGAGGAAAATGTTCCTACTTCTCTCTCTCTTTATTACCTCAGATTGTATAGAAGTCTATGAGGAAATGTTCCTACTTCTCTCTCTCTTATTACCTCAGATTGTAGAGAAGTCTATGAGGAAATGTTCCTACTTCTCTCTCTCTTATTACCTCAGATTGTAGAGAAGTCTATGAGGAAATGTTCCTACTTCTTCTCTCTCTTATTACCTCAGATTGTAGAGAAGTCTATGAGAAATGTTCCTACTTCTCTCTCTCTCTTATTACCTCAGATTGTAGAGAAGTCTATGAGGAAATGTTCCTACTTCTCTCTCTCTTTATTACCTCAGATTGTAGAGAAGTCTATGAGGAAATGTTCCTACTTCTCTCTCTCTTTATTACCTCAGATTGTAGAGAAGTCTATGAGGAAATGTTCCTACTTCTCTCTCTCTTATTACCTCAGATTGTAGAGAAGTCTATGAGGAAATGTTCCTACTTCTCTCTCTCTTATTACCTCAGATTGTAGAGAAGTCTATGAGGAAATGTTCCTACTTCTCTCTCTCTTATTACCTCAGATTGTAGAGAAGTCTATGAGGAAATGTTCCTACTTCTCTCTCTCTTATTACCTCAGATTGTAGAGAAGTCTATGAGGAAATGTTCCTACTCTCTCTCTCTCTATTACCTCAGATTGTAGAGAAGTCTATGAGGAAATGTTCCTACTTCTCTCTCTCTTATTACCTCAGATTGTAGAGAAGTCTATGAGGAAATGTTCCTACTTCTCTCTCTCTCTCTATTACCTCAGATTGTAGAGAAGTCTATGAGAAAATGTTCCTACTTCTCTCTCTCTTTATTACCTCAGATTGTAGAGAAGTCTATGAGGAAATGTTCCTACTTCTCTCTCTCTTTATTACCTCAGATTGTAGAGAAGTCTATGAGAGAAATGTTCCTACTTCTCTCTCTCTTTATTACCTCAGATTGTAGAAGTCTATGAGGAAATGTTCCTACTTCTCTCTCTTTATTACCTCAGATTGTAGAGAGTCTATGAGGAAATGTTCCTACTTCTCTCTCTCTTTATTACCTCAGATTGTAGAGAAGTCTATGAGGAAATGTTCCTACTTCTCTCTCTCTTATTACCTCAGATTGTAGAGAAGTCTATGAGGAAATGTTCTACTTCTCTCTCTCTATTACCTCAGATTGTAGAGAAGTCTATGAGGAAATGTTTCCTACTTCTCTCTCTTTCTTACCTCAGATTGTATAGAAGTCTATGAGGAAATGTTCCTACTTCTCTCTCTCTCTCTATTACCTCAGATTGTATAGAAGTCTATGAGGAAATGTTCCTACTTCTCTCTCTCTCTATTACCTCAGATTGTATAGAAGTCTATGAGGAAATGTTCCTACTTCTCTCTCTCTTTATTACCTCAGATTGTATAGAAGTCTATGAGAAATGTTCCTACTTCTCTCTCTCTATTACCTCAGATTGTATGAAGTCTATGAGGAAATGTTCCTACTTCTCTCTCTCTCTCTATTACCTCAGATTGTATAGAAGTCTATGAGGAAATGTTCCTACTTCTCTCTCTCTCTCTATTACCTCACATTGTATAGAAGTCTATGAGGAAATGTTCCTACTTCTCTCTCTCTTTATTACCTCAGATTGTAGAGAAGTCTATGAGGAAATGTTCCTACTTCCTCTCTCTTTTTACCTCAGATTGTAGAGAAGTCTATGAGGAAATGTTCCTACTTCTCTCTCTCTTTATTACCTCAGATTGTATAAGTCTATGAGGAAATGTTCCTACTTCTCTCTCTCTTTATTACCTCAGATTGTAGAGAAGTCTATGAGGAAATGTTCCTACTTCTCTCTCTCTTTATTACCTCAGATTGTATAGAAGTCTATGAGGAAATGTTCCTACTTCTCTCTCTCTTTATTACCTCAGATTGTATAGAAGTCTATGAGGAAATGTTCCTACTTCTCTCTCCAAACTACGGTCCGGGGGCCATTTTGAATCGGCCCTCACTCAGCAAATAAAAAAAGTATAATGACTTACACGAAGTACAATATAAGACAAGCAGAAGGTTATTATGCTTGTCTTATATTGTACATCTTAAATATATATGTTCAAATATATTACACAGTATTCATGTGTTAATAAGCTCAATTTTCAAATACATTCAGTCAATTAAAGTTGAAAAATGTTCTAGCAAATCTAAGTTGATAAGAAAAAGCCCAATAACACACTCCCATATCAAGCTTCATATTTCCTCTTATTATCAGCGATCTGAAGCTTCTGTTTTAAGGAATGACTGCCAACAAATACAGTTCTGGAGAGCTGGGAGCTGTTTGTTTCTTACAGCATTTTCAAGAATCAAGAATAATTGACCACATTGTATTTTTCCAACTCATAACAGAACTTATGAGGCGATAAACCTGAGCGGCCCTGACCTTCGTATATTTTTCTGTATCTCACTGAAAAGGTTTGGACCCCCCTGGCCTACACATTAAACATAAGAATCTAATTGAATCCTAACGGAGTTGTTTTTCTCTCCTCCTTCAGGACGGCTACATCGACTTCGTGGAATACATCGCAGCCGTCAGTCTGATGCTGAAGGGAGAAATCAACCAGAAGCTGAAGTGGTATTTCAAACTGTTCGATCAGGACGGGAACGGGAAGATCGACAAGACGAGCTGGAGACCATCTTCACGGTAACAACACGAACATTATAAAACTGAGGGGAAACTAGAATATCTCTAAAGTGTGGAATCGTGTCGATATCATTCATAGTGACTCATCGTTAACTGTGATAAGATTAGATGCACTTTATTGATATTGGAAATGTTTGCATTGCAGCAGCATAATAAACAAGGCGTGGCACATAAGTAGAAATTAAAAGAGTAGAAATAAACTATTCTAAAATGTAAACATCTCAAAATAGAAATAAAGCAGCATTAAGAAGTTGAAAAGTTGACCATGAAGATAAAAAATCTATAAACTATCTGGGCCAATTCTCAGTTAACACAACATAAAGCAGATATTATTTAGATGAAATGTGTAAGGACATATAAACATGCAGAAATCCACTTAGAAAATCGGGGAATTACGTACGTCCACACGGCAGCGTCGCGTTGAAGCTGTCTGGAGCGCGACCAACAACCAATCACATGAATCTCCCGCCCCGGACACACAAGCACGTGGTTTGATTGGCTAGAGCTGGTACTGGCATATGATTTGATTGGCTGATTGCGCTTCCGTCGACGCTTGAAAAATTTAACATTTCTCAACTTTCGAAGCGAGCAACGGACCCACAATGCAGTTCGGCAAAGCGTGACGTCACCCCATTCAAAGAGAATGGGAAGCGTCTCCGTTGAAGCACGCGACGCTGCCGTGTGGACGTACCGTTACAGAGCCTGTTTTAGAGTTTTCTTCAGTGTCAAAGTAAAATATATTCAGTCTTTATCAAAACGTTTTTTTCTTCCTAATATTCTAATCTTTATGAAAAAACGTTGACTTTTTTTCCCTGAAAATATTGGACTTTTTCCTTTAAAAAATGTTTTCTCAATATATTTTTGACTTTTCAAGAATTCCATAAAAATAATAACAAAAATGTTAAAAATATTTCTAAAAATATTCTGAATTTTTCCCTGAAAAAACATTTCCACTCATTTCTCAAACTATTCCATCTGTTATCTTAAAATATTGCAACTTTTTACACATATATTCTGCCTTTTGTTCAATAAAGTATTACAGGTTTTTTTCCAAAAATGTTTCAGCCTTTATATAAGGATTACTTTCTCTCAAATTATTCTGACATACAATATTCAAATATCTTAGACCTTTTTCAAAAGATAGTTGTTGGGAAAATACTGAATGTTCCTTCTGTATCCGAGTAGCACATGATAACAGAGGCCCTACGTAGCTGTGTACGTAGCCGGATGTCTGACTACATGATGACGCTCATGACACTGTGTTGAAGTCATGAGAGCTCTGTTCCTCAGACTGGCCGGATGACACAGCCCCTCGGAGATAGACATATGACTGTCATGTTTATTGCTTACGCAGGCCTTAGCTAATCTGAACTAATGTCAGAATACTGCTTTGAACCGGTATTCCTCCATCTTGTTGACTGTAACTCCCTCTCTTGTATATAAAGTATATCAAGGACTCTACTATAGGAAGTATTTGTCCGACGCAGCCCTGTGTGTGATGACTACTTCCATTCTTGCAAGGATAATAAATACATGTATCCTGATATTGAAGACCAAGCCGGTGACGACTGATATTTTTCTAACAATAGTCAAAATCAGAACTAAAATCTTCCAACTTTCTCTCAAACAAATCTGCATATTTCTTTCTTGAAAGACTCAAAATCTCCCAACTTTGTCTCAATAAATTAAATTCTCAATTTTTCCCCAGATAAATGTGAGAACAGAAGTGTGAAGCACGGGTTAGATGTCTCCTCAGGAAACCCTTCTTACTTTCTGTAACTTGACCTACAAACCTGAAAAGACTGATGAGCTGCTGACCGCGGGATTAGCTCTGAAATTAGCCGTGTGCTAATCTCAGCTAATCAACCGACAGGAAGTGGAACAAAAAGTCCCGAGCCAGTTAGAGCCGACGTCAAACCAGTGACCAGATTTCAGAGACAGGGCGTTTAACCCTCTGCTGCCGGGAGGGTTATACACGGTGAAACAGACTTTAAAGAGGAACCTGCTAAATAAGAGTGTTGTTTTAAATGATTATTTAAACCTGTAAATGTTAAGTGTCGATGGGAACATTAAATACATTATTATTATTATTGAGAAGAAGCAGTAACTTAAAATCCTCAAACAAAAACGCTTACATGCAAAAATGTGGATTAGAAGTTGAAATCGTAATATTTATTCTTTTTCGGTTTATTTTGTGTTGTTTTTTGATATTGTGTTTTATTTTTGAAAATTTCACAATTCAAAGATTTTAAACACAAAAAATAAACAACAATTAATTGCTATTTCATTATTCGCAGTCCCTTTAAGCCGAACGTTTGATTACAAACTGCTCTCATCATGAATTTCATACAATAGACTTCCTGTTTCTGTGGTTTTACCTGAGTCACAGTTTGAGTGTCGCCCCCTGCAGGCGATACAGGACATCACACGGAACAGAGAGACGAGTCCCGAAGACATCGTGTCGATCATCTTCGAGAGGATCGACCTCAACAGAGAAGGTAAAAAAAGAGACAAGATAAATTATTTATTCTTCATTCAGGTGCTCTTCTGACATGAGTCAGCACTATGAGTCCTAAACCCTGACATGAGTCAGCACTATGAGTCCTAAACCCTGACATGAGTCAGCACTATGAGTCCTAACCTGACATGAGTCAGCACTATGAGTCCTAAACCCTGACACGAGTCACTTATGAGTCCTAAACCCTGACATGAGTCAGCATGATGAGTCCTAAACCCTGACATGAGTCAGCACTATGAGTCCTAAACCCTGACATGAGTCAGCACTATGAGTCCTAAACCCTGACAAGATCAGCATTATAGTCCTAAACCCTGACATGAGTCAGCATGATGAGTCCTAAACCCTGACATGAGTCAGCATTATGAGTCCTAAACCCTGACATGAGTCAGCATTAGAGTCCTAAACCCTGACATGAGTCAGCATGATGAGTCCTAAACCCTGACATGAGTCAGCATGATGATCCTAACCCTGACATGAGTCAGCATGATGAGTCCTAACCCTGACATGAGTCAGCACTATGAGTCCTAAACCCTGACATGAGTCAGCATTTGAGTCCTAAAACCCTGACATGAGTCAGCACTATGAGTCCTAAACCCTGACATGAGTCAGCATTATGAGTCCTAAACCCTGACATGAGTCAGCACTATGAGTCCTAAACCCTGACATGAGTCAGCACTATGAGTCCTAAACCCTGACATGAGTCAGCACTATGAGTCCTAAACCCTGACATGAGTCAGCACTATGAGTCCTAAACCCTGGCATGAGTCAGCATGATGAGTCCTAAACCCTGACATGAGTCAGCACTATGAGTCCTAAACCCTGACATGAGTCAGCATGATGAGTCCTAAACCCTGACATGAGTCAGCATGATGAGTCCTAAACCCTGACATGAGTCAGCGTTATGAGTCCTAAACCCCGACATGAGTCAGCATGATGAATCCTAAACCCTGACATGAGTCAGCATGATGAGTCCTAAACCCCGACATGAGTCAGCATTATGAGTCCTAAACCCCGACATGAGTCAGCATGATGAGTCCTAAACCCTGACAATGAGTCAGCGTTATGAGTCCTAAACCCCGACATGAGTCAGCATTATGAGTCCTAAACCCCGACATGAGTCAGCATTATGAGTCCTAAACCCCGACACGAGTCAGCATTATGAGTCCCTGAAATGAGTCAGCATTATGAGCCCTAAAACCCCGACATGAGTCAGCGTTATGAGTCCTAAACCCTGACATGAGTCAGCATTATGAGTCCCTGAAATGAGTCAGCATTATGAGTCTAAAACTCTGACATGACTCAGCATTATGAGTCCTCAATCCCTGATATGAGTCAGCGTTATGAGTCCTAAACCCTGACATGAGTCAGCATTAGAGTCCTAAACCCCGACATGAGTCAGCATTATGAGTCCTAAACCCCGACATGAGTCAGCATTATGAGTCCTAAACCCTGACATGAGTCAGCATTATGAGTCCTAAACCCTGTCATGAGTCAGCATTATGAGTCCTGAACCCTGACATGAGTCAGCATTATGAGTCCTAAACCCTGACATGAGTCAGCATTTGAGTCCTAAACCCTGACATGAGTCAGCATTATGAGTCCTAAACCCTGACATGAGTCAGCATTATGAGTCCTAAACCCTGACATGAGTCAGCACTATGAGTCCTAAACCCTGACATGAGTCAGCATTATGAGTCCTAAACCCTGACATGAGTCAGCACTATGAGTCCTAAACCCTGACATGAGTCAGCATTATGAGTCCTAAACCCTGACATGAGTCAGCATTATGAGTCCTAAACCCCGACATGAGTCAGCATTATGAGTCCTAAACCCTGACATGAGTCAGCATTATGAGTCCTAAACCCCGACATGAGTCAGCATTATGAGTCCTAAACCCTGACATGAGTCAGCACTATGATCCTAACCCTGACATGAGTCAGCATTATGAGTCCTAAAACTCTGACAGGACTCTGCATTATGAGTCCCTGAAATGAGTCAGCATTATGAGTCCTAACCCCGACATGAGTCAGCGTTATGAGTCCTAAAACCCTGAAATGAGTCAGCATTATGAGTCCTAAAACTCTGACAGGACTCTGCATTATGAGTCCTAAAACCCTGAACTGAGTCAGCATTATGAGTCCTAAAACTCTGAAATGAGTCAGCATTATGAGTCCTAAAACCCTGAAATGAGTCAGCATATGAGTCCTAAAACCCTGAAATGAGTCAGCATTATGAGTCCTAAAACTCTGATATGTGTCAGCATTATGAGTCCTAAAACCCTGAAATGAGTCAGCATTATGAGTCCTAAAACCCTGAAATGAGTCAGCATTATAAGTCCTAAACCCTGAAATGAGTCAGCATTATGAGTCCTAAAACCCTGAAATGAGTCAGCGTTTTGATTTCTTCTTCACTCTACCCCTCACCTGTCTCCTCCTCAGGTGAGCTGACCCTGGAGGAGTTCATTGAGGGAGCCAAACACCACGAGGACATCATGGACATCCTGCGAGAGCTGATGGATCTGACGCCGGTGCTCATCATCATCGTGGAGGGCCGGACGGGCTGAGGGCCACAAACACTGAGCAACACAAGCTTAACAAAGAACTGAACTAAACCCTCTCGCCCCTTTCAAAATAAGAGAAAAGACTTACTCCTGATGATCGGTGGTCAGAGCGAGGCAGCGGGAAATCAAACAGACACGGAAATGTAAAGCTTTGGGAAGGATTGGACGTCCAGGTGCTCGTCTCCCGGGATGACGGAGGAAACATTTACCTTTGAAGAAGACTTTGAACACCCTCACAAATCATGATATTCAACAACCAGAGAACTTTATTTTGAAATACAATCAGGATTCCAGTTTCCAAAGACGTTTTTGGTGCCAACTTAATTTGAAATGAGACCAAAGATGTCATTCAATACTTTAAGTTAAATTCTCTCCAATTTAAACTCTTCTTCGCTCAGTTAGTTCCAGACTGCATTCAACATTTTGCCAATTTTAGATTTAATTTAGAAAGACGTTTTTTGGGGGGGGGGTTGGCGGTAAAACATTCTCAAATTGTCGTCTCAAACTCTAGAATCTTCTTCCGGCAGTATCACAGTAACATTTTATATTTAGCCTGAATTATCGGGGAGATGTTCTCGAATGAAGCTCAAATCATGTCGAATATTTCGTCTTTTTCTGGAATAATGCAACCATGAAGTCTCTGGTTGGAATATTTAGCTCTAAAAAAGTAGTAAATTATATTCAGTACAATCAGTTTCACATGCATCTAATTATTTCCATCCTGAATTCGTCTGTTAATGAGCTTTGCAATTAACCATCATTACATTTTCAAAAGTAAGAAAATAGAGAAGAAGACATCTTTAAAAGTCTTGTTTAAGCAAAACGACATTATTTTTCTGCTTTCCTTTAAATCTCCATTTGATGCATTCTTTGAACACTTTATTCCACATCTCTGTTAACACTGTGAAAGCCCCCTCTGTGCTGCAGTGCATGCTGGGAGTTCTGCAGGGAGCTGATCCTCTTAATGCATTAAAGGGTTGAGCATCCTGAGCCGTAATGGATCAGATTTAAAGCTTCACCGTGACCCCGGGGGTTAAGGACAACCAGGAGGAAACGTCAGAAGAGCTGTGGCTCGACTTCTGAAAACAGGACTTTATCTTGAACTTCAGAGATGATTTGATACCGATTTTGTGTCCAGGAACGTTTCTCCGATTGAAGACCTTTGCATTTTTCTTTGGTCAGTTAGAGCCAACTCAAAATCTTGCAGATTTTCGATGGCACTTTATTTTGTAGTCTTTGTACGACTGTGTGTGTTTGGACTGGTCTCTGTTTGGTGGTGAAACACGTTCCTATCCCTCAAAGTAACTCATCAAAACTCTGCTTTCTACTCTTGGGTTTTCTCTCGGATGACGCAGCAGAATAATCCTCATTAACCTGCTGCGTCATCTCCTCTGAGTCCAGGCTGACCCGGGCCAAACAAGGCTGACCCGGGCAAAAGGACCGAAGTAGTGAAGCAAGTCAAGGTGAATAACCAACCAGTAATAGAGAAGCTTGACTTTACTACGATCAGATCACGAAATAAGGAACAATGGTACAAACGGGAAGTTTGCATGGGTAGAAATATCCACCCGTCACAAAGCCATCAGAACTTTATTTTGAAATATCTTTTAGGGATTTCCAGTTTCCAAAGAAGTTTTTGTGGACCAAAAGTTGTCATTCAGTACTTTTATAGTTCAATTATCTCCAATTGAAACTCCTCTTCGCTTATTCTTTGATCAGTTAGTACCAGACTGCATTCAAAATCTTGCCAATTTTTGATTTATCTAGAAAGATTTTATACGACTGGTTGTGTTTTGGGTTTGTTAGACCTTTGGTGGTAAACCTTCTCAAAGTCTCAGTCTCAAAGTCTCAGTCTCTTGTACGTCATCCGGTATTATTATTGAAGTAATAGAGATGGTATACAAGAGGGCCGTTAGGGATCGCATAATCTTCCGGGTCAACCCTCGTTTAAACATTTTGCTTTCCTCAGGATATCCGACAATCCTGCTTACACAACATTACATGAGAGCGTTGTAAATGGCACTTCTGTTCATCCCCGACCACCACCAGTTCTCGAGACGTTTTGCATTGTAGGACTGAGCATTCACAAACGTTGTCCCAGTCTGTACGACATCCAGGACATCCAGCATCCACGACATCCAGGACATCCAGGACAGACTGAATGCTTGCAAACTGAATGGACATTTTGGCTCATTTCAGCTTTTACTGCTAGTATGGTGAGCGGTTCTGAATAAAGTCTGAACACAAGACTTAGTGCAAACAGGAAGAGATGTTTACAGACCAAACATGCAGGTAAAGTCATAGTCAAGTACTTTATCTAGATGCTGCTGATGATACTTAGTTAAAGGGGACCTATCATGCAAAATGCACTTTTGTACGTCTCTTATACATGAATATGTGTCCCCGGTGTGTCCCCGTGTGTCGGGAACTCACCAAGTGTCAGAAAACACAACCCTCTCTCTTTCCTCCGTACCCAAATCTCTAAAACGGGGCTGCAACGGAGCTGATCCAGACTGATACAGATTTGAAATTGTTCTGACGTCAGTAACGGGGAGCTCCGCCTATATGGGCGACTCTCCACCTATCAGGAGGAGACAGCCACGGCCATTGCCGCTCGAAAGCGCTGGAGACGCTGTAGTACATATGCCAGGCCTGTAGGTGGCGCTGTAGTACATATGCCAGGCCTGTAGGTGGCGTTGTAGTACATATGCCAGGCCTGTAGGTGGCGCTGTAGTCTGCCACAAAAGCAGCGAAGAAGACTTCTCTCAGAATCAGCCCTCGCAAAATCAGGGCTGGAAAAGAGCATCAGAGCGAAAGGAGGCGTGGCTCAAATGCATGATCTGTTTGGGATTTTGAAACAAAAACTTCACAGACATGTTTTATAAGGTATGGCCCTACAATATATTATTCAAATATAGCATGATAGGTCCACTTTAAGTCAGGTTTTGATCACGGTGTAAAATGTTAAAAAGAATACGGAGCCAAGGGAGGGGACAATATAACGAGGAAGATATTGGAGTCTCAGAGATTGAAAATAGTAAATGTACAGGATGTTCTCTGAGACTTTAAACTCATTCATTGGTGAGAAAATCTCTGAGATTGGTGTGAATTGATCCAACCTTGCAATGTGTGTTTTCTTGGAAATGAACCACTTTAATCTAAGTAAAGTCTTGTAAATGTAGGTCTTTATTCTGAGTATTCCCGCCCTGCCCCGGCTCCGTAAATACTACAAATACGCCGCTGTAGTTTTTGATTAAGGACTGTCACTTGTTTTAGAAGACAGAGAATCATCAGAGCTTTTCTTTTTGAATGCACTTTTCTATGTTGTCGTCATCAGAGACACTAAAACTGTCCAACAGGTGCAAATACTTGTATATATAGAGGTTTACTGTATTGTGAGGTACTTGTACTTTACTATGTCTGGCTTCTTTCTACTTGATCTCAGTGGGAGATATTGTACTTTTAACTTCACTACATTGATTTAAGTTGAAGTTACTTTTGAATCCCCTTCCTGTCCAGTGGGAACCGTTCTCTCCAGATGTGTTCATGTCTGAACGGACTGTAATCTTTTCAAACGACCCAAGAGATCTCACTCTTCTTGAAATTACATTTGGATGCATTTTTATTTTGAAGATGTATTTGTCGTTAGCTTTGTGCGACTGGTCTGTTATTCTGAGGTTTTAAAAAGGAAGCGGCTGAATGGATTGTAAACATTTATATTTTTTTATACGATGACGAGTGAGACAAGATCATGAGGACGTTTTGGACGTGTTTGTTTAGATAAAGCTGATTACAGTTAGAGGTGAGGAGGAGGAGGAGGAGGAAGAGGAGGAGGAGGAGGAGGAGGAGGCCATGTTGTCCTTAAAGCTGCTAACAGGTAGTCGTACGGTTAGCATCGATGCTAACAGCTCTTATCGTGCAATAGAGAGGTCACAGAGAAACAAGTCTCTAAGTTGAATTTACCCAAATCATGTTTTGTGTTGCCTTATCAATAAAGTTTTTAAAGAAAATGTGAGTTATTTTTATTTACACTTCAATGGGTGTTTTTATTGGAATTAAATCATTTCTCAGGTGGTTTGACAGCAGTTTTGACTTATCTCTCACCTGTCTCTCTCACCTGTCTCTCACCTGTCTCTCTCACCTGTCTCTCTCACCTGTCTCTCTCACCTGTCTCTCACCTCAGTCTCTCTCACCTGTCTCTCACCTCAGTCTCTCTCACCTGTCTCTCACCTCAGTCTCTCACCTGTCTCTCACCTCAGTCTCTCACCTGTCTCTCACCTGTCTCTCACCTCAGTCCTCTCTCACCTGTCTCTCACCTGTCTCTCACCTCAGTCTCTCAACTGTCTCTCTCACCTGTCTCTCTCACCTCAGTCTCTCTCACCTGTCTCTCACCTCAGTCTCTCACCTGTCTCTCACCTCAGTCTCTCTCCTGTCTCTCACCTGTCTCTCACCTCAGTCTCTCACCTGTCTCTCACCTCAGTCTCTCTCACCTGTCTCTCACCTCAGTCTCTCACCTGTCTCTCACCTGTCTCTCACCTCAGTCTCTCTCACCTGTCTCTCACCTGTCTCTCACCTCAGTCTCTCAACTGTCTCTCTCACCTGTCTCTCTCACCTCAGTCCTCTCACCTGTCTCTCTCACCTGTCTCTCTCACCTCAGTCTCTCCCTGTCTCTCACCTGTCTCTCACCTCAGTCTCTCTCACCTGTCTCTCACCTGTCTCTCACCTTTCTCTCTCACCTCAGTCTCTCACCTGTCTCTCACCTGTCTCTCACCTCAGTCTCTCACCTGTCTCTCACCTGTCTCTCACCTCAGTCTCTCACCTCAGTCTCTCACCTGTCTCTCACCTCAGTCTCTCTCACCTCAGTCTCTCACTGTCTCCCACCTCAGTCTCTCTCACCTCAGTCTCTCACCTCAGTCTCTCTCACATCAGTCTCTCACCTCAGTCTCTCACCTGACTCTCACCTGTCTCTCACCTCAGTTTCTCTCACATCAGTCTCTCACCTGTCTCTCACCTCAGTCTCTCACCTGTCTCTCACCTGTCTTTCACCTGTCTCTCTCACCTGTCTCTCTCACCATGTCGCGTTCACACCAAAAAGATCTGGAAATAGAACCTAGTTCACGAGAACCTTTCCCCTCCCTTTCAGTCCCTGCTCTCTAGCAGGGACTGAAAGGAGGAAAAGGTTCCCATTTCTGATTGGCTGGGTAGATTGCAAACCACGCCCCTTAAAACCCAGAAAAGTTTTGTGAAGCCACCATTTTATTTGCTCGCATTAGCATTATTAGCATTAGCATTAGCTCAGCGCACAAACGGAGAAAAAAGTATGGGAGCGGTGGAGATGAGGAGGTGTCGGCGTTCTGGCGATTTAATCGGAAGGCTTCAGTAGAAGCTGCTGGGAGTCCCAGCAGCTTCTACTGAGCCAGTCCCCAACTCCGGGGACTTCCGGCCGGGGACTTCGGTGGCAGTATACGCCGTGAAGTTGTTTGCGGCCTGCCAGTAACCCAAAGCAGAAGAAGAAGAAGTGACGTCAGCGGCTCATTTGCCTAATCCTCCTCAGGGACTCATTCCGGTGTGAACTCTATATTAGACTCTATTGGTTTCCGTCAGAGTGTAAATAACCAACCCTGCTATAATCACACTCTCGACCTTGTTCTGACTTATGGTATTGAATTGAGCAACTATTAGTGGAACCGCATAATCCTGCTTTCCGACCATTTCTTAGTAACTTGTGAAGTCCTGTTACTAGACTACAAAGCATTAGACAAAAGCTCCTGCAGCAGAAACCTATCTGTTAGTGCTATAGCCACATTTAAGGAAGAGATTCCACCAACACTTAACTTGATAGCATGTCTGCATGTAAGGGAGGAAACTTATACAAAATGTACACCACCCAAATTGATCATGTTGTTGATAGTGCTACAGATGCCCTGCGAATAAAAACAGACTCTGTTGCTCCTTTGAAAAAGAAGAAAATAAAACAACATAGACTAGCTCCATGGCATAATGCCGAAACTCGCAAAATAAAGCAAAAGTCGAGACAACTTGAAAGGATATGGCGTTCCACTAAACTCGAAGAATCTCGTTTAATTTGGCAATTACTCTCAATGAATATAAGAAAGCATTACGTAAAGCGAGAGCAGCTTACTACTCTTCATTAATATGAGAATAAGAATAATGCAAGATTTCTTTTCAGCACTGTAGCCAGGCTGACAGACAGACAGACAGACAGACAGGCGACAGACAGACAGACAGACAGACGACGACAGACAGACAGACAGACAGACAGACAGACAGACAGACAGACAGACAGACAGACGACAGACAGGCTGACAGACAGAGCTGACAGAGAGCCACAGCTCTACTGAGCCTTCTATTCCCATAGCACTCAGTAGCAATGATTTTATGTGCTTTTTTAACGATAAAATTGTTACTCTTAGAAACAAAATTAATGACCTCTTGCCTTCGACCAGTATAGTGTTATCAACAGCTCCCGGAAACGTAAGTTCTAATATTACACTAGATAGTAAATTAGAATGCTTTTCAGCCATAAACCTTGAACAATTGAATTCAATGATTCTTTCTTCAAAACCATCAACGTGTATCTTAGACCCGATTCCAACTAAGCTGTTAAAGGAAGTTTTTCCATTAATTAGCACTTCTTTATTAAATATTATGAATATGTCTTTATTATCGGGCTATGTTCCACAATCATTTAAAGTAGCAGTGATAAAACCGCTTCTTAAAAAGCACAACCTCGATCCAGAGGTTTTAGCCAACTATAGACCTATTTCTAATCTTCCGTTCCTCTCAAAAATTCTTGAGAAAGCGGTCGCAAAACAGTTGTGTGATTACTTAAAAAACAATGATTTATTTGAAGATTTTCAGTCTGGCTTTAGAACACATCATAGCACAGAGACAGCTCTGGTTAAAGTCACAAATGACCTTCTAATAGCCTCAGACAAAGGACTTGTCTCTATTCTTGTCTTACTCGATCTCAGTGCTGCATTTGATACTATCGACCATGATATCCTATTGCAAAGACTAGAGCACTTAGTTGGCATAAAGGGAACTGCTTTAGGCTGGTTTAGGTCCTATCTATCTGAACGCTCTCAGTTTGTGTGTCAACGATAAATCTTCCATGCAAACCAAAGTTAGCCATGGAGTGCCACAGGGCTCAGTGCTTGGACCTATTTTGTTCACATTATATATGCTTCCGTTAGGCAATATTATAAGGAATCATTCTGTACAGTTTCATTGTTATGCGGATGATACTCAACTATATTTATCATCAAGCCTGATGAAATTCATCTAAATAAAATTCAAGACTGCCTTAAGGACTTAAAAACGTGGATGACTTTAAACTTTTTGATGTTAAACACGGCCAAAACTGAAGTTATTGTACTCGGCCCAAAGAATCTACGAAACAAATTATCTAAAGATATACTAACTATGGATGGCATTAATTTGGCCTCCAGTGAGACTGTAAGGAATCTTGGTGTTATATTTGATCAGGATTTATCCTTTAACGCCCACATAAAATCTATTTCAAGGACCGCCTACTTCCATCTACGTAACATTGCAAAAATCAGGCATATCTTGCCTCAAAACGATGCAGAGAAACTAGTCCATGCATTTGTTACTTCAAGGCTAGATTATTGTAACTCTCTATTATCAGGGTGTACCAAGAAGTCAGTTAAGTCGCTTCAGCTGATTCAAAATGCTGCAGCACGTGTACTAACCAGAGTTAGGAAAAGGGACCACATTACTCCTGTTCTGGCTGCCTTACACTGGCTCCCTATAGAACATAGGATAGAATTTAAAATTCTTCTTCTCGCCTACAAAGCCCTTAATGGGCAGGCGCCATCTTACCTTAAAGAACTCATTATACCCTACTGTCCTACTAGGGCATTGCGTTCCAAGAATGCAGGGTTGTTGGTTGTTCCTAGAGTCTCTAAAAGTACAATGGGAGCCAGAGCCTTTTCTTATCAAGCTCCACATTTGTGGAATCAGCTTCCAGTTTGTGTTCGGGCGGCAGACACCCTATCCGTTTTTAAGAGTGCGCTTAAGACCTTCCTTTTTGATAAAGCTTATAGTTGATAAAAGAATCTAATAGGAGTGCATTGACGTAGACACGTTTTGCCTCTTCACCTATACATCTCAGTTCTTAATCTTTTTCCTTACTGATGGTATGTCATTTGGTTGTGTGTGTAGACGGTGGAAGCAGCGAGAGGCATATACGTGCCTTGATCCCTGCCGAGTCGACACACAACTGTTGATTGGTGTCAGTGCCAAAAACTTTTAGGAGCAATGCGCTCATGGTATAGATGTGGCGCATACATCTTAGGGGCTGATTAGATTCAGCCCCTAGTTTAGCTGCTATAGGCTTAGTTTGTCGGGGGACACTTTACTTTACTTCTTCCTTCTCTCTGTCTGTACCTGTGTACTCTCATGTTCCGAATAACCCAGCTTCCCCAAATTTCTTTTTGGTGTCTATCTACGCCGGGACCCTGAGTCGTGGCTGATCCTGTTGCTGTGGTCCTGAGTCCTGGATCGCGAGCCCTGGATCTTGAGTCGTGGCTGTGCCTGTTGCTGTGGTCCTGGATCATAAGTCCTGGATGGATATCCTCGTGGATTCATCTTCTTATTATAGACACATGCATTTCCAAACATTTGGACTACCTATGTTGTAAATGTATTATCTTCTCAATTTACACACGGCATCTATTGCACGTCTGTCCGTCCTGGGAGAGGGATCCCTCCTCTGTTGCTCTCCCTGAGGTTTCTCCCATTTTTTTCCCCCTTAAACTGTGGGGTTTTTCCTTTTTCTGGAAGTTTTTCCTTGTACGATGTGAGGGTCTAGGACAGAGGGTGTCGTATTGTCTACTGATATTCTGTACAAACTGTGAAGTCCACTGAGACAAATGTAACATTTGTGATATTGGGCTATATAAATAAACATTGATTGATTGATTGATTGAACGCGATCTGCTAGGACAGTTCCGGGACTAAAGAGTTCGGGGGAACCCGAAGTACCGCCTAAATACTTGGAGTGAAAGCGGCTCTTGAGTAAAGGCAGCGGCGGCGGGGGGGAGGGGCTAGCAGGGGCTTAAGCTCCCTCTGAAAAAGGCTCAGCCCCCTCTAAGCCCCCCTCCCCCCCATTAATGTTTTGCTGAAAAATATTTATGGAATAAAAATATAATATATGAAGACATCGGACTGACTGATGTAACTAAACTAAATTATTAAATCATATTTTTTATTTACACAAGTGATGATGACCGTTCGTTGACCTTTGCCGCACTTGTTGTGTGATTTGATTGGTTGGTTCGTAATATCGTTGCAAGTGTGATGATGATGCATGCGTCACACTTTAACGCTAACGTCTAGCTAGCGCGAGCAGTTTTCTAGTCTAGCACTCTACTTAGTAGTTAGTAGCAGCAGTTATTACAACTTACAAGCATCGATTAAGTTAGGTGACATTTAGGTGAAATACAATACGTTTGGAATTGTGCGTTATATTGTTTTTAAAGCAAATTATGGACCGCTTTACGTTTGTTATCGGAAAAAAGCGAGGGAGAGACACACACACACACACACACAACACACACACACACACACACAACACACCACACACACACACACACACACACACACACACACACACCACACACACACACACACACACACACACACACACACACACACACACACACACACACACACACACACCACACACACACACACACCACACACACACACACACACACACACACACACACACACACACACACACACACACACCACAACACACACACACACACACACACACACACACACACAACACACACAGGAATGTATGGGCCGTGCCGATTTGACTACACTGCTCTGTGCTCTCATGGTGGCTGGTGGTGGCTATCCATGGTGAATGGTGTGTCAGAAATGTAGTCATATTATTAGGTTATGTTTTCGTTGTCCTGTGGTTTGTTGGACTTTGTCATGTTATATCATTATCTGATATATATATTTCGTTTCTATACCCTTTGTAGAAACGAAATCTTAAATATGACACCTTTTCTTTGGTTACTTTTCTTTCAAACGTTGTTTTAAATTGTAATCTTACTGACTGAGCGACTTTTTACGCACGAGCGTCAGATTACCACCCCGGACTCCCGATATAATGTCAAGCTTTACTGGGTTTGTGCTTGCATTGGTGTATAACGCTAAACATTTAGTAACGTGCATTTTCAATGATGTAGCCTATATTAGCCCGGAATGATTGAATGCCGTTATTTTGTTTGTTATTGTTTGTTGCATTAAAATTCATTAGCACCTGCTATAAACAACCCAGCCCCCCGTAGCCCCCCAATCCCAATTCTCTGGCGCCGCTGCTGAGTAAAGGTACTTGGGAATGTTCCAGAAGATGAAGATGTGACAATAAATATAAAAACAAATGATAAATTAATCAACGTTTTTATTGAAAATGTAGTAAAAGAAGCTTTGACGTCTCTCAGGTGATTTGGTCTGTCTGTTTTATAGATTCAGGTTTCCACCAAACAATGATCCTCCATACAGGCTACAGTGTATCCCAGCATGCATTGTGTTACAGAGGTGGCACCCGACCCTAAACTGCAATTCATCATCTTCGTTTTTAAAGACAAGCCTTTATGTTGTAAATCCTTCCAACAACAGGATCGTATCTTTCTCCGTAGAGTGGATATCAGTAGCTTGTGATTCTCCTGCCTCAGGTCCCCCATATCCACCCGTTTCCTCAATCAATTGATCTGATCAGTTGGAACCAGACTGCGTTCACGATCGGGCCAATTTTAGATTTTATTAAGAAAGACTTTATACAACTTTCTTTGTTTGAGCGTTGGAACGTTCTCAAAGTCTCTGGAACGTCATCATCGAAGTCATAGAGATGGTATATACAAGAAGGGGGCGTTTGCACGAGTAACAATATCCCTGTGGTTTCATCAGACATTGGCGTCTTGAAAAGGATCGCAGAATCTTCCGGGCCAACGTTTTGCTTTCCTCGGGGTATCCCACACCCCGCCTGACAACGTGACATGAGAGCGACCCAGGAGGGCTCTGCTGTTCATCAGAGCCAGGAGGACTCTGCTGTTCATCAGACCCAGGAGGACTCTGCTGTTCATCAGACCCAGGAGGACTCTGCTGTTCATCAGACCCAGGAGGGCTCTGCTGTTCATCAGACCCGGGAGGGCTCTGCTGTTCATCAGACCCGGGAGGGCTCTGCTGTTCATCAGACCCAGGAGGGCTCTGCTGTTCATCAGAGCCAGGCGGGCTCTGCTGTTCATCAGAGCCGGGAGGGCTCTGCTGTTCATCAGAGCCGGGAGGGCTCTGCTGTTCATCAGAGCCGGGCGGGCTCTGCTGTTCATCAGAGCCAGGAGGGCTCTGCTGTTCATCAGACCCGGGAGGGCTCTGCTGTTCATCAGACCCGGGAGGGCTCTGCTGTTCATCAGACCCGGGAGGGCTCTGCTGTTCATCAGACCCGGGAGGGCTCTGCTGTTCATCAGACCCGGGAGGGCTCTGCTGTTCATCAGACCCGGGAGGGCTCTGCTGTTCATCAGACCCGGGAGGGCTCTGCTGTTCATCAGACCCGGGAGGGCTCTGCTGTTCATCAGACCCGGGAGGGCTCTGCTGTTCATCAGAGCCAGGCGGGCTCTGCTGTTCATCAGAGCCAGGCGGGCTCTGCTGTTCATCAGAGCCAGGAGGGCTCTGCTGTTCATCAGACCCGGGAGGGCTCTGCTGTTCATCAGATCCGGGAGGGCTCTGCTGTTCATCAGACCCGGGAGGGCTCTGCTTTTCATCAGACCCGGGAGGGCTCTGCTGTTCATCAGAGCCGGGAGGGCTCTGCTGTTCATCAGACCCGGGAGGGCTCTGCTGTTCATCAGACCCGGGAGGGCTCTGCTGTTCATCAGAGCCAGGAGGGCTCTGCTGTTCATCAGACCCGGGAGGGCTCTGCTGTTCATCAGACCCGGGAGGGCTCTGCTGTTCATCAGACCCGGGAGGGCTCTGCTGTTCATCAGAGCCAGGAGGGCTCTGCTGTTCATCAGACCCGGGAGGGCTCTGCTGTTCATCAGACCCAGGAGGGCTGGTTGCACGGGGAGAGAGGGGGAGTAAATAGGGAGTCAAAACTAACGATGTAGGCTCCTGGTCGTCAGGTACACTCTGATTGGTCCATAGTCCACGGTCGAGGAAAGAGGAAATGGCAGAGTGTGTGTCTTTGTCGGGGGGGGTCTAAGCTGCGTCTCTCAGGGCTGTTTCGGCCTCTCCGCCCCCCCCCTCAACATGCTGCAGTACAGACGCAGGAAGCAGTAAATGATGCCCAGCGAGCAGTACAGGGAGGTGGCCAGCAGGGGGAGGAAGGGCAGCCTCGCCCCCCACGGAGAGAGAGGGAACAGGACGTCACAGCAGAGAGAGAGGAGGAGCAGCCCCCCCAGATACAGGGTCTCCAGGGGCAGCAGCAGGGGCCCCCTGGGGGGGGAGAGGGACACCGTTATTCTATATATATATATCATTAAATGTGTTTGTTGTTTGTTTACTTGTTTGTTTATTCCACACATGGCAGTTATTTTAAAACATGTGCACTTTTCAGAACGTGGAGCAGGAGAACAACACGTTGTTGTTCCGGCCCCTTCTTAAAACAAACAACAACAAATTAAATAACCATAACAAAAGTAAAGTCACAGTTGCTGAGAAATACTGAAACATAAAACCAGAAGCCTGGTGAGGGACAGGTGAGGGACAGGTGAGGGACAGGTGAGGGACAGGTGAGAGACAGGTGAGGGACAGGTGAGGGACAGGTGAGAGACAGGTGAGAGACAGGTGAGGGACAGGTGAGAGACAGGTGAGGGACAGGTGAGGGACAGGTGAGGGACAGGTGAGAGACAGGTGAGAGACAGGTGAGGGACAGGTGAGGGACAGGTGAGGGACAGGTGAGGGACAGGTGAGAGACAGGTGAGGGACAGGTGAGAGACAGGTGAGGGACAGGTGAGAGACAGGTGAGGGACAGGTGAGGGACAGGTGAGGGACAGGTGAGGACAGGGAGGTGAGGGACAGGTGAGAGACAGGTGAGGGACAGGTGAGGGACAGGTGAGGGACAGGTGAGGGACAGGTGAGAGACAGGTGAGAGACAGGTGAGGGACAGGTGAGGGACAGGTGAGGGACAGGTGAGGGACAGGTGAGGGACAGGTGAGAGACAGGTGAGGGACAGGTGAGGGACAGGTGAGGGACAGGTGAGGGACAGGTGAGAGACAGGTGAGAGACAGGTGAGGGACAGGTGAGGGACAGGTGAGGGACAGGTGAGAGACAGGTGAGAGACAGGTGAGGGACAGGTGAGGGACAGGTGAGGGACAGGTGAGAGACAGGTGAGGGACAGGTGAGGGACAGGTGAGGGACAGGTGAGGGACAGGTGAGGGACAGGTGAGAGACAGGTGAGGGACAGGTGAGGGACAGGTGAGGGACAGGTGAGGGACAGGTGAGGGACAGGTGAGAGACAGGTGAGGGACAGGTGAGGGACAGGTGAGGGACAGGTGAGGGACAGGTGAGGGACAGGTGAGGGACAGGTGAGGGACAGGTGAGGGACAGGTGAGGGACAGGTGAGGGACAGGTGAGGGACAGGTGAGGGACAGGTGAGGGACAGGTGAGGGACAGGTGAGGGACAGGTGAGGGACAGGTGAGAGACAGGTGAGGGACAGGTGAGGGACAGGTGAGGGACAGGTGAGAGACAGGTGAGGGACAGGTGAGGGACAGGTGAGGGACAGGTGAGGGACAGGTGAGGGACAGGTGAGGGACAGGTGAGGGACAGGTGAGAGACAGGTGAGGGACAGGTGAGGGACAGGTGAGGGACAGGTGAGGGACAGGTGAGAGACAGGTGAGGGACAGGTGAGGGACAGGTGAGGGACAGGTGAGGGACAGGTGAGAGACAGGTGAGGGACAGGTGAGGGACAGGTGAGGGACAGGTGAGGGACAGGTGAGGGACAGGTGAAGAGAGACAGGAGGTTTGAAACCAGTTGGATATTTGGAGGTCAGTGTTGGTAGAAGCATCCAGATGGAAACACAGGACTTGCTCCACAGCAGTCGCTAAAGTGAGACATTTACTTGAAAAAACTGAAAAACTTCCCAAAAAATTGAATAAGTTGAAAATCCTTAAATCTTTTCAGGTTAAAAACTAATAAAATCTGACATTCACCGGAAGATTATGGAAAAATGGAGAAAAGTCACTGAACGATGGGAATTAAGTCAAAGACCTGAGGAGAGTAATCTGATTACTATCTATTTTCTCTCATTAGATGTCAGCTTTATTATGAGTAACACGTATTTATTATTTAAAAACACATTTTAACAGTTATTTTTATGATTTTACAAAGTCAGAAAATATTTCTTAATAAAACATTTAAATAAATAAATATTAATATGCATTTCTTTTGCATTTAGGATTTTTAAGGATCATAGGAACCCTTATTGTCATGAGTTTACATCAAAAAGTATATATAATGTTTTATTTTTAAAGACAGAAAGACATTTAAGACATGGAGAGAGTGGGATGCTTGGTGTACCTGTGCAGGTGTCTCAGAGCGCTGAAGGAGTACAGGGTGAACATCAGCATCAGCAGCACTTTGATGGGCAGCTCTGCAGAAACACATGTTCATTATAATCAATCAATTCATTCATTAACCCCCCCCCCTCCAAATATAGTCCTTCGTTTATCAATAAGGATGATGTTGGGAAAACACTGAATGTTCTCTTCCAACATGAGAGTAGCATGCTAACAAAGGTATCCCAACTGTAGCTGTGTTCATGACAGGATGTATGAATACCTAGAAGAGCATCAGGACTGTTTGAGGCATATGATAGCTATGTGATGAACATGATGATTCAGCCTCTATGGAGAGAGACAGATGACAAGCATGATCATTTCTGACGTGGAGCTAATCTGAAGTAAACATTGAATACTGCTTTCTATTCCTCCATCTTGTGACTGTGTAACTCCCTCTCTTGGATATCAGCATGTGAAGGACACTGTTCAGGAACTAGTTGATGCTCTGTATGTGATGACTCCTTCCATTCTGGAGAGGATCACAGATACATGGATCCTGAGATTGAAGCTCAAGCCGGAGACCAGTGATTATTAACATTTTTAAGTATTCAGAAAAAGTCATAATTTTGAAAAGAGTCCGATTTTTAGATTTTGAGAAAAAGTCATAATTTGAGAAAAATTTAGATTTTTTAGAAAAAGTCATAATTTTCAGATTTGAGAAAAAGTCATAATTTTGAGAAAAAATCATAATTTTGAGAAAAAGTCATTTTGAGATTTTGAAAAAGTCCAAATTTTGAGAAAAATTTAGATTTTTAGAAAAAGTCATAATTTTGAGATTTTGAGAAAAGGTCAGATTTTTTTGGAAAAAACTCCCTCTCTTGTATATCAGCATGTGAAGGACACTGTTCAGGAACTAGTTGATGCTCTGTATGTGATGACTCTATCCATTCTGGAGAGGATCCAGATACATGGATCCTGAGGTTGAAGCTCAAGCCGGAGACCAGGGAGAGTTTTCTAACAGATGAAGACATGTGATTGGGTAATTCTCCCCCATCCACTGAACATCCCTCGTCTGATTGGCTGGGACATCTGACAGGTGTGTCGCTGTGTTTACCTGCGCAGGTGAAGAGCAGCGGGAACAGAGAGTAATGACCCGTGGTGGACAGCAGCAGGAATATCCCAGCATCCTCTCTGTTCTGCACAGCCAGGAGGCTGCAGGAACACACAACAGAACTTCAAAATAAAAGTCTAGACGGAAGTATGGAGGGTATTAACAGGTGAGAGACAGGTGAGAGATAGGTGGGAGACAGGTGAGAGACAGGTGAGAGAGACAGGGGAGAGACAGGTGAGAGACAGGTGAGAGAGACAGGGGAGAGACAGGTGAGAGACAGGAAAGAGACAGGTGAGTGAGAGACAGGTGAGAGATAGGTGTGAGACAGGTGAGAGACAGGTGAGAGATAGGTGAGAGAGACAGGTGAGAGACAGGTGAGAGATAAGTGTGAGACAGGTGAGAGACAGGTGAGAGAGACAGGTGAGAGACAGGTGAGAGAGACAGGTGAGACAGGTGAGAGACAGGTGAGAGATAGGTGGGAGACAGGTGAGAGACAGGTGAGAGAGACAGGTGAGAGACAGGTGAGAGATAAGTGTGAGACACGTGAGAGACAGGTGAGAGAGACAGGTGAGAGACAGGTGAGAGAGACAGGTGAGACAGGTGAGAGACAGGTGAGAGATAAGTGTGAGACAGGTGTGAGACAGGTGAGAGAGACAGGTGAGAGACAGGTGTGAGACAGGTGAGAGACAGGTGAGAGAGACAGGTGAGAGACAGGTGAGAGACAGGTGAGTGTGAGACAGGTGTTACCTGAGCGGCAGGATGGCGAGCAGCACAGCCTTCTCATGGACGTGCCATCCGAACAGGAAGGATCCCAGACTGCAGAGCAGGAGGCACCGCAGGAAGCTCTGAGCGCTGCGGGGACGACGCCAGAGAGACACCAGCGCCGGCTGGGGGAGGGGGGGGGGGGGGGGGGGGGATCAGGATTTTGAGCGAAAGTGAAATTATGTTTGTTTGTTACGACTTCTGAACAAAAAAAGACTTATTCTGAGAATTATTTTCACAGAACTCAAAACTAAATTTCACATTTGGTCAGATCTCTCACAAAAATGACACAAGTGGGTTTTTAGTTTTATATAAACATGTGAGACTCACCAGGATGGAGAGCACGGTGCACAGCAGGGTGACGGGGGGGGTGACGGAGGGCAGGACCGTGTGCTGGAACTCCTGAACCAGCCCCCCGTCATGGACGCTTTCGGAAGCTCCCCTCCTGCAGCAGCTGCAGACGAACACCTGGACAGGTAGATTCAGGATTTACATTTCATCATAAGCAGTTCTCTGTTCAGAGCATGCTTTGGGTTCCAGATCCAAGTCATGTTCTGAACATTATACAAGGAGTCATGAGTGTTTCTCACCCAGCAGGGTCAGGGTCTTGTCCAGTCCGTTGTAAAGGGCCCAGACGTTCGGGGCCAGTAGGCGTGGCAGAGGCCCCTCTTAAAGGGGAAGAGCCGGGACAACACCTGAGGGAGCTGACCCTGCAGAGGACCAGGAACAGCTGTTAACCAATCATCTTCTTCCTGTTTAAAGGTCTCCTATTACGCAAAAGTCACTTTCTGATGTCTTCTCTACATCACCATGTGTCCCCCAGGAGACTCTCAAAGTGTCAGGAAGTCAAACCCTCTCTCTTTCCCTCCGTACCCACATCTCTAAAAACGGGGAACAACGGAGTTGATCCAGATTTGCTGCGTCATGACGACATTACTAAAATGTGGGCGGGCTTTACACCCACGGGCCAATCAGAAACGTTGCTGTCAGAAACAATGAGACGTGTTCTGGAAGTAATATGGTCTGTGTTTACATTAGCATGCTAACACTCAGAGCTAACCTGTACTGGAGAGAGTATGTGTAAAGAAGCAGGAAATCAAAAGGAACTCACCTTGTGGTAAACCTGAGAGAGAGAGAGAGTTTGAGCTCCATGCTGTTTCAGAGAGAATCCTTGATGTGGTTTGGAACATGATATGGAGTTTAATCACAGCAGCATTTAGCTGAGTTTCTGCTGGGAGAGTTCTCCTGATGAGATCTACTCTCTCTCTAAAGCTACAGACCCAGAGTCAGCTCTTTAGTAACAGCTGGAAGAGAGGGGGGGGGGGGCTACAAGGATCTGTTTGGGGTTTGGAGCAGGACACTTCAGAGACATGTCTTTAGTAACAGCTGGAAGAGAGGGGGGGGGGGGCTACAAGGATCTGTTTGGGGTTTGGAGCAGGACACTTCAGAGACATGTCTTTAGTACAGCTGGAAGAGAGGGGGGGGGGGCTACAAGGATCTGTTTGGGGTTTGGAGCAGGACACTTCAGAGACATGTCTTTAGTAACAGCTGGAAGAGAGGGGGGGGGGCTACAATGATCTGTTTGGGGTTTGGAGCAGGACACTTCAGAGACATGTCTTTATATCTCTGAGACCTATAATATATGCCTACAAATAGTATAATAGGAGACCTTTAAAGCTGGTGTTTGTGCACTGTGTGGATAAAGGCTCACCATGAGGATGAAGGGTCCGAAGGACAGGAAGCAGACGGACAGCACGATGCCGCCCAGCGCCGCCAGGCGGGAAAACTGAAACTCCTCCATCGAACAGAACCGTCTGAAAACTCAGAAAAACATCAACAATAATTCCTGCCACGTGGAAAGCACTTTAAAAGTCTCCTATGTACTGTTCATCATCAATATCTCACAGGTCTCAGATATATCCAGAGCCTGTCTCTGATTGGCTGAAACACCAAACCGATCATTGCAGCATTACCCATAATCCCCTCTGTTTCAGCCCTGTTTCCAAAGTGCTGATTCTCTGTCTGTTACTTTAGATGAAAATAAGGAGCCCCTCCCCGCCCCTCTGAGAGGCATCTGGTTACAAAGAACTCAATGGTGCTCTAGGAGGAGATTCAGGTGATAAGGGGGGGGGGGGGGGTTACCTGAGTTGTCCTGGGTGAAGCAGTGTGATTAAAGGTGTGTTCAGGTACCTGAGTTGTCCTGGGTGAAGCAGTGTGATTAAAGGTGTGTTCAGGTACCTGAGTTGACCTGGGTGAAGCAGTATGATTAAAGGTGCGTTCAGGTACCTGAGTTGTCCTGGGTGAAGCAGTGTGATTAAAGGTGTGTTCAGGTACCTGAGTTGACCTGGGTGAAGCAGTATGATTAAAGGTGCGTTCAGGTACCTGAGTTGTCCTGGTGAAGCAGTGTGATTAAAGGTGTGTTCAGGTACCTGAGTTGTCCTGGCTGAAGCAGTATGATTAAAGGTGTCTTCAGGTACCTGAGTTGTCCTGGGTGAAGCAGTATGATTAAAGGTGTGTTCAGGTACCTGAGTTGTCACGGGTGAAGCAGTGTGATTAAAGGTGTGTTCAGGTACCTGAGTTGTCCTGGGTGAAGCAGTATGATTAAAGGTGTGTTCAGGTACCTGAGGGTGACTAAAGGTGTGTTCAGGTACCTGAGTTATCCTGGGTGAAGCAGTATGATTAAAGGTGCGTTCAGGGTACCTGAGTTGTCACGGGTGAAGCAGTGTGATTAAAGGTGTGTTCAGGTACCTGAGTTGTCCTCGGTGAAGCAGTATGATTAAAGGTGTGTTCAGGTACCTGAGTTGTCCTGGGTGAAGCAGTGTGATTAAAGGTGTGTTCAGGTACCTGAGTTGTCCTGGGTGAAGCAGTGTGATTAAAGGTGTGTTCAGGTACCTGAGTTGTCCTGGGTGAAGCAGTAGCTCCTCAGCAGGTAGACTCCGTACGCCGGGGCCACGTACAGGAAGATGTGCTTCAGATTCAGCAGCACAGCGAACAGCAGCGCCCCCTGCAGGTGGAGAGACTGCAGCACAGATAACACTGAGGAACTTTAATCAACTTTCTGACATCAGTCCCTTTCAAAATAAGAGTTTAATCAGCTTTCTGACATCAGACCCTTTCAAATAAGAGTTTAATCAGCTTTCTGACATCAGACCCTTTCAAAATAAGAGTTTAATCAGCTTTCTGACATCAGACCCTTTCAAAATAAGAGTTTTAATCAGCTTTCTGACATTAGACCCTTTCAAAATAAGACTTTAATCAACTTTCTGACATCAGACCCTTTCAAAATAAGACTTTAATCAACTTTCTGACATCAGACCCTTTCAAAATAAGACTTTAATCAACTTTCTGACATCAGACCCTTTCAAAATAAGACTTTAATCAACTTTCGGACATCAGACCCTTTCAAAATAAGACTTTACATCAACTTTCTGACATCAGACCCTTTCAAAATAAGACTTTAATCAACTTTCTGACATCAGACCCTTTCAAAATAAGACTTTAATCACTTTCTGACATCAGACCCTTTCAAAATAAGACTTTAATCAACTTTCTGACATCAGACCCTTTCAAAAAAGACTTTAATCAACTTTCTGACATCAGACCCTTTCAAAATAAGACTTTAATCAACTTTCTGACATCAGACCCTTTGAAAATAAGACTTTAAATCAACTTTCTGACATTAGACCCTTTGAAAATAAGACTTTAAATCAACTTTCTGACATTAGACCCTTTGAAAATAAGACTTTAAATCAACTTTCTGACATCAGACCCTTTGAAAATAAGACTTTAAATCAACTTTCTGACATTAGATCCTTTGAAAATAAGACTTTAAATCAACTTTCTGACATCAGACCCTTTCAAAATAAGACTATAGAACACCAAAAACCTGATGAAATGTAATGAGCTGTTTTCATCTGACCCTTTCAAAATAAGAGCATGTACCTGCATGTGTTTTGCCATGGACAGCAGCAGGACTCCGAACAGGAAGCCGTTATACTGGAAGTGAATATCTGAGGGGATGTGAAGGAGGTGTTAACATATTGATCATGAAGTAGAGCAGGGTGTCCAAACCTTTTTCACCGAGGGCCACATGCAGACAAATATACGAAGGTCTGGGCCGCCACTAGAGGTTTATTGCCTCATAAGTTAGAAAAATCTATCAAATGTAGGTCAATGATGGTTGATAACCCTAACCCTGAGTTTCCTGGTTATAGGATACGGTCGACGATGAGGAGGCCGAAGTTCCAGAGCAGCAGGACGGCCAGGACGAAGGACGGCCGGTTCAGAACGTCCCGCGATCCTTTCTGCTCCTGAACGCACCGGCAACACCTGCAGGAGGAGAGAGCCAATCAGCATCGAGCTCCTGGAAACACCTGGAAACACTGATTTATTATGAGTTTCTATCCATTAATTTCTTGGATTGTTAATATCTCTATTGCAATCCCTCTTGTGGGGGGTGTGTGTGTGTGTGTGTGTGTGTGTGTGTGTGTGTGTGTCTCACTCTCTAACAGCGTAGAGGAACAGCAGGTCGGTGCAGATGACGGTGAGTCTCTGGTAGAGCACGGCCTCAGGGCTGCTGTAGTTCAGGTTGCTCAGCAGCAGCATGGGGGGGTGCAGCAGCCGAGCGCCCTGAGACAGAGCCAGCTCGAACCAGGCGAACAGCGGGGGTAATCCAGGGTCCACTCCGAAGAGTTCTGGAGACACCCCCAAAGAGACCCAACAGTTAATGGAGAAACCCCCAGTTCATGGAATAAAAAAATTAAAAATGTATTATACTATTATACTGTTTCTCATCAATATCTCCCAGGTCTCAGATATATACAGAGCCTGTCTCTGATTGGCTGAAACCCCAACAGATCATTGCAGCATTACCCATAATCCCTCTGTTTCAGCCCTGTTTCCAAAGTGCTGATTCTCTGTCTGTTACTTTAGATGAAAATAAGGAGCCCCTCCCCACGCCCCTCTGAGAGACATTTGGTTACAAAGAACTCAATGGTCTAGGAGGAGATTCAGGTGATAAGGGGGGGGGGGGGGGTTACCTTGGTTGCTGATTGGCTAATGGTTACACAAGACAAAACATCGTTATGACATCAAGTGGCCAAAATCTGATCAGCTCACTTTCAGACAGGTTTTTATAGAAATGGATCAAAAAGAAGAGAATCTTTGTTCCTGAAACTTTCAGAGTCTCTTTACACAGAGGGGACACATGTTGATGTAGAAGAACATGAGGAAGAGGGGACACATGTTGATGTAGAAGAGACATGAAGAAGAGGGGACACATGTTGATGTAGAAGAGACATGAAGAAGAGGGGACACATGTTGATGTAGAAGAGACATGAAGAAGAGGGACACATGTTGATGTAGAAGAGACATGAAGAAGAGGGGACACATGTTGATGTAGAAGAGACATGAAGAAGAGGGCCCATGTTGATGAAGAGAGACATGAAGAAGAGGGGACACATGTTGATGTAGAAGAGACATGAAGAAGAGGGGACACATGTTGATGTAGAAGAGACATGAAGAAGAGGGGACACATGTTGATGTAGAAGAGACATGAAGAAGAGGGGACACATGTTGATGAAGAAGAGACATGAAGAAGAGGGACACATGTTGATGTAGAAGAGACATGAAGAAGAGGGGACACATGTTGATGTAGAAGAGACATGAAGAAGAGGGGACACATGTTGATGAAGAAGAGACATGAAGAAGAGGGGACACATGTTGATGTAGAAGAGACATGAAGAGAGGGGACACATGTTTGATGTAGAAGAGACATGAAGAAGAGGGACACATGTTGATGTAGAAGAGACATGAAGAAGGGGGACACATGTTGATGAAGAAGAGACATGAAGAAGAGGGGACACATGTTGATGTAGAAGAGACATGAAGAAGAGGGGACACATGTTGATGTAGAAGAGACATGAAGAAGAGGGGACACATGTTGATGTAGAAGAGACATGAAGAGGGACACATGTTGATGTAGAAGAGACATGAAGAAGAGGGGACACATGTTGATGTAGAAGAGACATGAAGAAGAGGGGACACATGTTGATGTAGAAGAGACATGAAGAAGTGGATTTTGCAGATAGGTGACCTTTGAAAGTGGTCCAGATGCATTGAGTGTTTCTGACCTCGTGGTACCATCGGTCCAGCGGCAGACTGTGAGTGATGCGAGCCAGTTCCTGTGCACCTCGAAGTCTGTGGAGTGACTGAAGGAAACACAGAGCGTCAGAACAAACTGCTCTCTCTTAACATCAAGTACTTCAAGCATTGTACAATGACAATTAAAAAGACTAGAAATAAACAAGAAAGTAGAAAATATACATGTTGAATTTACAAATTAACAATAACAAAAATTAAAAAATGTATATGAATTTTAGACTGGTTTTTTTTTAAATGTCAGATTTCTGGTAAAAAATAAGTCAAACTTCTGGCTTAAGAATGTATTTTGTGATAATTATAATACAAAAGAATAACAATCTCAAATCTGGATATGGGCAATACTGGAGAATTATACATTTTGATACTTTAAGTTTATTTAATAGATAGATAAAATGGGAGGAATGAAACCCTCTTTAATGGTCAACATGCAGAGCACACAGTGACATGTGTGCTCTGCATTTAACCCATCCTAGTACCAGGAGTCTAGTACCAGGAGTCTAGGACCAGGAGTCTAGTACCAGGAGTCTAGTACCAGGAGTCTAGGACCAGGAGTCTAGTACCAGGAGTCTAGGACCAGGAGTCTAGTACCAGGAGTCTAGTACCAGGAGTCTAGGACCAGGAGTCTAGTACCAGGAGTCTAGGACCAGGAGTCTAGTACAGGAGTCTAGTACCAGGAGTCTAGGACCAGGAGTCTAGTACCAGGAGTCTAGGACCAGGAGTCTAGTACCAGGAGTCTAGTACCAGGAGTCTAGTACGAGGAGTCTAGTACCAGGAGTCTAGTACGAGGAGTCTAGTACCAGGAGTCTAGTACCAGGAGTCTAGTACCAGGAGTCTAGTACGAGGAGTCTAGTACCAGGAGTCTAGTACCAGGAGTCTAGTACGAGGAGTCTAGTACCAGGAGTCTAGTACCAGGAGTCTAGTACCAGAAGTCTAGTACCAGGAGTCTAGTACGAGGTAGTCTAGTACCAGGAGTCTAGTACCAGGAGTCTAGTACGAGGAGTCTAGTACCAGGAGTCTAGTACCAGGAGTCTAGTACCAGAAGTCTAGTACCAGGAGTCTAGCACCAGGAGTCTAGTACCAGGAGTCTAGTACCAGGGTCTAGCACCAGAAGTCTAGTACCAGGAGTCTAGTACCAGAAGTCTAGTACCAGGAGTCTAGTACCAGAAGTCTAGTACCAGGAGTCTAGTACCAGGAGTCTAGCACCAGAAGTCTAGTACCAGGAGTCTAGTACCAGGAGTCTAGTACCAGAAGTCTAGTACCAGGAGTCTAGCACCAGGAGTCTAGTACCAGAATCTAGTACCAGGAGTCTAGTACCAGGAATCTAGTACCAGGAGTCTAGTACCAGGAGTCTAGCACCAGGAGTCTAGTACCAGGAGTCTAGTACCAGGAGTCTAGCACCAGAAGTCTAGTACCAGGAGTCTAGTACCAGAAGTCTAGTACCAGGAGTCTAGTACCAGAAGTCTAGTACCAGGAGTCTAGTACCAGAGTCTAGCACCAGAAGTCTAGTACCAGGAGTCTAGTACCAGAAGTCTAGTACCAGAAGTCTAGTACCAGGAGTCTAGTACCAGAAGTCTAGTACAGGAGTCTAGCACCAGGAGTCTAGTACCAGAAGTCTAGTACCAGGAGTCTAGTACCAGGAATCTAGTACCAGGAGTCTCGTACCAGGAGTCTAGCACCAGGAGTCTAGCACCAGGAGTCTAGCCCCGGGTCTAGCACCAGGAGTCTAGTACCAGAAGTCTAGTACCAGGAGTCTAGTACCAGGAGTCTAGTACCAGAAGTCTAGTACCAGGAGTCTAGTACCAGGAGTCTAGTACCAGGAGTCTAGCACCAGGAGTCTAGTACCAGGAGTCTAGTACCAGAAGTCTAGTACCAGGAGTCTAGTACCAGGAGTCTAGTACCAGGAGTCTAGCACCAGGAGTTTAGTACCAGAAGTCTAGTACCAGGAGTCTAGTACCAGGAGTCTAGTACCAGGAGTCTAGTACCAGGAGTCTAGCACCAGGAGTCTAGTACCAGGAGTCTACTACCAGAAGTCTAGTACCAGGAGTCTAGCACCAGGAGTCTAGTACCAGGAGTCTAGTACCAGAAGTCTAGTACCAGGAGTCTAGTACCAGGAGTCTAGTACCAGGAGTCTAGTACCAGGAGTCTAGCACCAGGAGTCTAGGACCAGAAGTCTAGTACAGGAGTCTAGCACCAGGAGTCTAGCACTAGGAGTCTAGCGCCAGGAGTCTAGCACCAGGAGTCTAGCACCAGGAGTCTAGTACCAGGAGTCTAGTACCAGGAGTCTAGCGCCAGGAGTCTAGTACCAGGAGTCTAGCACCAGGAGTCTAGCACTAGGAGTCTAGCACCAGGAGTCTAGCACCAGGAGTCTAGCACCAGGAGTCTAGCACCAGGAGTCTAGCACTAGGAGCAGTGGGCAGCTATTGTACAGCGCCCGGGAGCAATAGGAGTGAGGGGGAAGGGGGTGTCCGGTGCCTTGCTCAAGGGCACCACGGCAGGGCAGGAGGTGAACTGGGACCTCTCCAAGTAGCAGTCACACTCCATATTTAGGTCTGTTCGGGACTTGAACCGGCGACCCTACGGCTCACAGTCCCTACTGACTGAGACACTGCAAGTACTTTTCTATTTCTACTTGTAATCTGGTATGTTTACAGTGTGGTTTTTGGTACTTTGACCCATAAAGAATCTGAGTACTTCTTCAACCTCTGCTTATAATTAATAATGAGTTTATAATCGTACAACTCAAACGTTGTTGTTGTTTTGTGTGAAACAGCGCATCTTGCGGCCGTTTGGCTGCATTACACTTTATATATTTATATATGACACGTCGCGTTAATGTCAACAATCATCACTTCATATAAAGTCTAATTAAACTTACGGTTAAACACATAATGCAAAAACCACTTCTCTAACATCAGGATTTAATCCAAAGTGTATTTCTTGTTTTGATCAGTTTTTAGCTTCTCGGTGTGTTAGCATTATGCTAGCAGTTCTCGCGCTATCTTCTAATTTCCCCTCCTTTGCATTAACGCAGTAGTGCTGAGACTTCTGCAGGAACACGAACAGTTGACATTGAAGTGTCTGAACTCACTATGCGCTGATAAACAGACATTGAAGAGAGAAACTCCCAAAGATAGAGCTGGGAACCAGGAGCTGTCCGCCGCCGCCATGACACCTCCGACGGGATTCAACGGGAACAACTTTATTGACAAACTCCGTGACGGACATTGTGTAGACAAAAACAGATTTTTATTTATATATAAATATATAATGATACTGATAGTATAAAACGCAGCAGCTGCTGTATGGAAACTTTATCGATATTTTGTTTTATTATTTTTGAAGGGCATTAATCATTGAGATGCATTCAATGTCGACTCGTAAAGTCAGGAATATTGATCTTCTCTTGTGAAATTAAATCAGGATCAGGTTTAATACAGTCTATGGTTTAATACAGTGGTTTAATACAGAGGTTTAATACAGTGGTTTAATACAGAGGTTTAATACAGTGTTTAATACAGTGAAAAAAACAAACATGCCCTGTTGTCGCAAGAAAAAAAGTGCAGAAGGAAACATTGAAACTCAGGTTGCTGCTCTGATGCTAGCTCAGATACTTGGCATCTCATCTTGGGTTCATCAATGTTTGGGCTCAGGCTCTGAGCTGAGGAAGCCCTCAGGATTGAGTGAAGGTGTGCGTGCAATATACCAGCGGGCCAGATCTAATAGTAATTAGAAATTATCCTGCGGGCCGAAATTAAACCAACCAAGGGCCTGATTGGGCCCCCGGGCCTTGAGTTTGACACATGTGCTCTAAACCCTCCTGTGAAGTAATGGCAAAGGATATAGGACATTGGAACATTTAAATTGCCATTACAGTATGTTTGTTAGCAAGACCAACCCTGTATCACACTGTGAACCCACGGTCTGTGTGTCTGGGGAGGTCATTCAAACAGTCACACATTTTAAATATCTAGGCATTATCCTCGACACGACTCTATCCTTCAAAAAACAAGGTCACGCTAATAACTAAATACAATCCAGCAAACTTTAGATATATAAGGAACTGTTTGACAACACCTGCAGCAAAACTCTATATGACTGCCATGATCCTTCCCCACCTAACAGACTGTATGAGCAGCTGGACCAGGTGAACCAGCTGGACCAGGTGAACCAGCTGGACCCAGGTGAACCAGCTGGACCCAGGTGAACCAGCTGGACCCAGGTGAACCAGCTGGACCAGGTGAACCAGCTGGACCCAGGTGAACCAGCTGGACCAGGTGAACCAGCTGGACCCAGGTGAACCAGCTGGACCAGGTGAACCAGCTGGTCTGTCCAACGTGTTGGACAGAAAACCTAAGCTATACCACCATTGCAAAATCCTGGACAAACAGAACCTGCTCAGCTGGAACATCTTTGAAAACACACTGATGCATGTCTCATTTTTAAGATTATAAACGGCAAGGCACCCCCCCACATTACACGTTCATTTCAAACCAACAGAAGTGTATATTTCCTATAATTTCATGTCATTATTGAAGGTTTTTAAAGTTCCTTATTACCTCAATTATTATTATTATTATTTTATTTTTTAAAGCCGTATTAACACGAGCGACCGTAGCAGTGCTGAGGATTCCCACAGTCCCTGAACGCACCATGCCGGAACTCCCTGTTGTTTTCCGGTCTGAGATTCTTATTTAACTTCAGGAACATTTGGACCTCAGGAGTTTCAGTACATATAATATAAATAATAATATACATATACACATATACACATATACATATATATATATATATATGTATATATAGACTGCATTTAAACAGTTAAACAGGATGAACGCGATGCAGCTGCTGAACAGGGTCCGAGTGCGCGGTGAGTACAAGTACTAATACACACTCTAATACACACTGTACACACACTGTACACACACTCTGTTACAGTACAAGTACTAATACACACTGTACACACACTATGTTACACTACAAGTACTAATACACACTCTGTTACACTACAAGTAATAATACACACTGTATTCCAGTTAAAGTACTAATACACAATGTATACACACTATTAAAGTTAAAGTACTAATACACACTGTGTATATGTACTGTATTAAAGTTAAAGTACTAATACACACTGTAGTGTATACATATATACTGTAGTTGAGTTTTAGTGTTACTGTAATGATGATTAATGAACTCTGTAAAAACTGCAATTCTGAGTAATAATAACGAGAATATGTGTGTGTGTGTGTGTGTGTGTGTGTGTGTGTGTGTGTGTGTGTGTGTGTGTGTGTGTGTGTGTGTGTGTGTGTGCGTGCGTGTGTGTGTGTGCATGTCTGTGTGCGTGCGCATGTGCGTGCGTGTGTGCGTGTCTGTGTGTGTGCGTGTGCGTGCGCATGTGCGTGTGTGTGTGTGTGCGTGTGTGCGTGTCTGTGTGTGTGTCTGTGCGTGTGCATGCGCATGTGCGTGCGTGCGTGTGTGTGTCAGGCCTCCATGTGTGTGTCCCCTCGATGACCTTTGACCTCAGGAAGGTGGAACTACTTCCTCTCGATCACAGGAAGTTGACCTTCGACTCTCAGAGCGTCTGCAGAGAGCTGCAGGAGAACGGTGAGGAACACCTGATATATATATATAATATATATAATATATATATATATGTATTTCATTTATTGATGTATAAAATAGTATTTTTTACTTATCATATATTGATATAGATATTTAAATGTGATCAATGTTTCATAATGAAGAAGTGATGTTTGAAGTAAATGTGTATATTAAAGTATATTTAATGTGTGTATTTGTACTCTCAGGCTTTGAGAAGCGGCAGGCGGAGCTCGTCGTCTCGGCTCTCGTCTCTCTGACAGCCGCAAACATGGACATCGTTTACAGAGACATGGTGACCAAATCCCACCAGGTGAGTACTGCTGAGAGTACACAGAGTACTCAGATACTGTTACATGGTGACCAAATCCCACCAGTAACAGTACTCAAATAATCACAGTATTAGGAGTATTAGTAGAATTAACAGTATTAGAGTATTGACAACACTGACAGTATAACAGCATTCCCAGCATTGTGTCCTCAGGAGATCGCCCTGCAGCTAGTATTAGAGTACTGACAGTATAATAGCATTCCCAGCATTGTGTCCCCAGGAGATCGCCCTGCAGCTAGTATTAGAGTACTGACAGTATAATAGCATTCCCAGCATTGTGTCCTCAGGAGATCATCCTGCAGCTAGTATCAGAGTACTGACAGTATAACAGCATTCCCAGCATTGTGTCCCCAGGAGATCACCCTGCAGCTAGTATCAGAGTACTGACAGTATAACAGCATTCCCAGCATTGTGTCCTCAGGAGATCACCCTGCAGCTAGTATCAGAGTACTGACAGTATAACAGCATTCCCAGCATTGTGTCCTCAGGAGATCACCCTGCAGCTAGTATCAGAGTACTGACAGTATAACAGCATTCCCAGCATTGTGTCCTCAGGAGATCACCCTGCAGCTAGTATCAGAGTACTGACAGTATAAACAGCATTCCCAGCATTGTGTCCTCAGGAGATCATCCTGCAGCTAGTATCAGAGTACTGACAGTATAACAGCATTCCCAGCATTGTGTCCTCAGGAGATCACCCTGCAGCTAGTATCAGAGTACTGACAGTATAACAGCATTCCCAGCATTGTGTCCTCAGGAGATCACCCTGCAGCTAGTATTAGAGTACTGACAGTATAACAGCATTCCCAGCATTGTGTCCTCAGGAGATCACCCTGCAGCTAGTATCAGAGTACTGACAGTATAATAGCATTCCCAGCATTGTGTCCTCAGGAGATCACCCTGCAGCTAGTATCAGAGTACTGACAGTATAACAGCATTCCCAGCATTGTGTCCCCAGGAGATCGCCCTGCAGCTAGTATTAGAGTACTGACAGTATAATAGCATTCCCAGCATTGTGTCCTCAGGAGATCGCCCTGCAGCTAGTATTAGAGTACTGACAGTATAACAGCATTCCCAGCATTGTGTCCTCAGGAGATCACCCTGCAGCTAGTATTAGAGTACTGACAGTATAACAGCATTCCCAGCATTGTGTCCTCAGGAGATCGCCCTGCAGCTAGTATTAGAGTACTGACAGTATAACAGCATTCCCAGCATTGTGTCCTCAGGAGATCGCCTGCAGCTAGTATTAGAGTACTGACAGTATAATAGCATTCCCAGCATTGTGTCCTCAGGAGATCGCCCTGCAGCTAGTATTAGAGTACTGACAGTATAATAGCATTCCCAGCATTGTGTCCTCAGGAGATCACCCTGCAGCTAGTATCAGAGTACTGACAGTATAACAGCATTCCCAGCATTGTGTCCTCAGGAGATCGCCCTGCAGCTAGTATTAGAGTACTGACAGTATAATAGCATTCCCAGCATTGTGTCCTCAGGAGATCGCCCTGCAGCTAGTATCAGAGTACTGACAGTATAACAGCATTCCCAGCATTGTGTCCCCAGGAGATCGCCCTGCAGCTAGTATTAGAGTACTGACAGTATGACAGCATTCCCAGCATTGTGTCCTCAGGAGATCGCCCTGCAGCTAGTATTAGAGTACTGACAGTATAATAGCATTCCCAGCATTGTGTCCTCAGGAGATCGCCCTGCAGCTAGTATTAGAGTACTGACAGTATAACAGCATTCCCAGCATTGTGTCCTCAGGAGATCACCCTGCAGCTAGTATCAGAGTACTGACAGTATAACAGCATTCCCAGCATTGTGTCCCCAGGAGATCGCCCTGCAGCTAGTATTAGAGTACTGACAGTATAACAGCATTCCCAGCATTGTGTCCTCAGGAGATCACCCTGCAGCTAGTATTAGAGTACTGACAGTATAATAGCATTCCCAGCATTGTGTCCTCAGGAGATCACCCTGCACCTAGTATCAGAGTACTGACAGTATAACAGCATTCCCAGCATTGTGTCCTCAGGAGATCGCCCTGCAGCTAGTATTAGAGTACTGACAGTATAACAGCATTCCCAGCATTGTGTCCTCAGGAGATCGCCCTGCAGCTAGTATTAGAGTACTGACAGTATAACAGCATTCCCAGCATTGTGTCCTCAGGAGATCGCCCTGCAGCTAGTATTAGAGTACTGACAGTATAACAGCATTCCCAGCATTGTGTCCCCAGGAGATCGCCCTGCAGCTAGTATTAGAGTACTGACAGTATAACAGCATTCCCAGCATTGTGTCCTCAGGAGATCGCCCTGCAGCTAGTATTAGAGTACTGACAGTATAACAGCATTCCCAGCATTGTGTCCCCAGGAGATCACCCTGCAGCTAGTATAGAGTACTGACAGTATAACAGCATTCCCAGCATTGTGTCCTCAGGAGATCGCCCTGCAGCTAGTATTAGAGTACTGACAGTATAATAGCATTCCAGCATTGTGTCCCCAGGAGATCGCCCTGCAGCTAGTATTAGAGTACTGACAGTATAACAGCATTCCCAGCATTGTGTCCTCAGGAGATCGCCCTGCAGCTAGTATTAGAGTACTGACAGTATAACAGCATTCCCAGCATTGTGTCCCTCAGGAGATCGCCCTGCAGCTAGTATTAGAGTACTGACAGTATAATAGCATTCCCAGCATTGTGTCCCCAGGAGATCACCCTGCAGCTAGTATTAGAGTACTGACAGTATAACAGCATTCCCAGCATTGTGTCCTCAGGAGATCGCCCTGCAGCTAGTATTAGAGTACTGACAGTATAACAGCATTCCCAGCATTGTGTCCTCAGGAGATCGCCCTGCAGCTAGTATTAGAGTACTGACAGTATAATAGCATTCCCAGCATTGTGTCCCCAGGAGATCGCCCTGCAGCTAGTATTAGAGTACTGACAGTATAACAGCATTCCCAGCATTGTGTCCCCAGGAGATCGCCCTGCAGCTAGTATTAGAGTACTGACAGTATAACAGCATTCCCAGCATTGTGTCCCCAGGAGATCGCCCTGCAGCTAGTATTAGAGTACTGACAGTATAACAGCATTCCCAGCATTGTGTCCCCAGGAGATCGCCCTGCAGCTAGTATTAGAGTACTGACAGTATAACAGCATTCCCAGCATTGGTCCCCAGGAGATCGCCCTGCAGCTAGTATTAGAGTACTGACAGTATAACAGCATTCCCAGCATTGTGTCCCCAGGAGATCGCCCTGCAGCAGATGTTTTTCTCACCTCGACTCCATCAGGAAGGACATGGTGATTTTGGAGAAAAGCGACTTCGCCAACCTGCGATCAGAAAACTCCGTAAATATTCATTTTTTCGCCTAAAGTTAAAAAGTTAATTTTATAATAAATGTAAACATTTTTAAATATTTCCTCAGAATGTTTTATTTCAGACTTTTTGATTTTTAGAAAATGAAGCGCGAGTTGGAGCAGATCCAAAACCGACTGAAGGTCAGACTTGATAGTATTTAATAGCTCACTGTCTGATATATAAATACATCTTTTAATAATATTATATTTCATTTTGAATCTAATCCTCTGAGACGTTTCAGGAGGAGAGTCGGAAAGTCCGAGCGGAGACGAAACTGGACATCAACCTGGAGAGCAGCCGCATGGCCGACGTGGTGAGACTAATACTACACAATATCCACTAATATACTTTATACTCATGAAATACTCATAAAATATTTATAAAATACTCATAAAATACTCATAAAATACTCGTAAAATATTTATAAAATACTCGTAAAATATTTATAAAATACTCGTAAAATATTTATAGAATACTCGTAAAATACTCAAAATATTTATAAAATACCCGTAAAATATCTATAAAATACTCATAAAATACTCGTAAAATACTCGTAAAATATTTTAAAAATACACATATTTTATAAAATACTCAAAATACTCGTAAATATTTGTAAAATACTCGTAAAATATTTATAAAATACTCATAAAATACTCGTAAAATATTATAAATATTTGTAAAATATTTATAAAATACTCATAAAATACTCGTAAAATATTTATGAAATACTCTAAAATACTCGTAAAATACTCAAAATATTTATAAAATGCTAAAAAATTACTCGTAAAATATTTATAAAATACTCGTAAAATATTATAAAATATTTGTAAAATACTCGTAATTTTTTATAAAATACTCATAAAATACTCGTAAAATATTTATAAATACTATAAATACTCGTAAAATATTATAAAATACTCATAAAATACTCGTAAAATACTCATAAAATATTTATAAAATGCTCAAAAATTACTCGTAAAATAATAAAATACTCGTAAAATACTCAAAAATTTTAAAATATCTATAAAATACTCATAAAATATTTATAAAATCTTTATATTATTTAAAGAAAATATTAAAGAAATATACAAATATAACATAAAACATTATTAAAAATGATTAAAAATGATTAAAAATTAAAAAATATAAAAAATATATTTAAAAGTTTTTATAACATATTTATATTGATCAGATTTCCAATTATTGATCAAAATGATTATTTGCTGAGGTTTACAAATGTTTTTCAGAATTGATTTGGACATTTTAACTGTTTTTTGTGAAAATTTCACGATATCTTCCTTGAGATTTTCCCAAAATTAATTTCACTTTTTTCGTTATTTTATTTGTATTTTGGGGAAAAAGTAATTTTTGGACATTTAATACTTTTTTTCAGGTATTTTAACAATTTTCCTCGTGGACAACTTAGAATATTAAAGTTAATATCAACGTTTCATTTGGCAGAATATCTAATTATTGATGATTTATAATTGCAGACAATAATCATTTTTTTCTCATGAAATAACCTTTAAAATCTCAGAATATTATATTTCATAATCCATTCCTCACATACTTATATATAATATCCTGCTTTATATTTTGTTACCGTACATTTGTATTTCCACATGTATTTTTCTACTTCTTTTTGATGCTATTTTATTTCAATTTGAGACGTTTACATTTTGGATTGTTTATTTCTACTCTCTTAATTTCTCTCATGTTCAATGCCCTGTCTTTTTATGCTGTTGCCATGCAAACAGTTCACACGTTATCTTATCTTATCTGAATTATTCTACTCATATGCATGAATGTTTGTAATATCTTGGAGCCTAAACTGTTCCTGAAGCGGCTTCATAATAGGTGAATAAAAGATGTGTGTTTCCAGTTCAGCGATCAGGAGAAGAAGCTTCTGGAGGCGAGCAGCGACTTCCACCACAAGGTCAAACCTCTTATATATTGCATACTGATGAAGATCATATCATCATCATCATCATCATACATATGCTGACTCTTTTAAAAGTCATTTAAAGACATTCCTGTTACCTGTGTGCTTTTATTTGATCCTATGTTGTATTGTGTTCTTAGCACTTCTTAACACGGGGTCATTTATTCTTTTAGGATTCCTGTGATGTTTTAATGTTTTGTCGAGCACAGTGTGACTGTCTGTGAAAAGCGCTTCATAAATAAATGTTCCTTACTCACGTACTTCCTCACCTCTCGATGATGATCTCTGTCAGAAAGCGGATCTGGAGCACGACAACATGGAGATCAACAGAAAGATCGACCTGCAGGTGGCGTCGCTGAAGACTCTCCTGGAGTCTCTGAAGCTGGAGACCGTCGCTACCTCGCAGGTACACTGTGTACTCTACTGTGTACTATACTGTGTATACAGCATGAAGCAGGTACTCAGATACTGTAGTACTTCATATATACTGTGATACAGCATGAAGCACGTACTCAGATACTGTATACTCATATATACTGTGTATACAGCATGAAGCAGGTACTCAGATACTGTAGTACTTCATATATACTGTGTATACAGCATGAAGCACGTACTCAGATACTGTATACTTCATATATACTGTGTATACAGCATGAAGCAGGTACTCAGATACTGTAGTACTTCATATATACTGTGTATACAGCATGAAGCAGTACTCAGATACTGTATACTTCATATATACTGTGTATACAGCATGAAGCAGGTACTCAGATACTGTAGTACTTCATATAGTACTGTAAAGCAGTAAAAGCAGGTACTCAGATACTGTATACTTCATATATACTGTGTATACAGCATGAAGCACGTACTCAGATACTGGTAGTACTTCATATAACTGTGTATAACAGCATGAAGCACGTACTCAGATACTGTAGTACTTCATATATACTGTATACAGCATGAAGCACGTACTCAGATACTGTAGTACTTCATATATACTGTGTATACAGCATGAAGCACGTACTCAGATACTGTAGTACTTCATATATACTGTGTATACAGCATGAAGCAGGTACTCAGATACTGTATACTTCATATATACTGTGTATACAGCATGAAGCAGGTACTCAGATACTGTACTTCATATATACTGTGTATACAGCATGAAGCAGGTACTCAGATACTGTAGTACTTCATATATACTGTGTATACAGCGTAAAGCAGGTACTCAGATACTGTATACTTCATATATACTGTGTATACAGCATGAAGCACGTACTCAGATACTGTATACTTCATATATACTGTGTATACAGCATGAAGCAGGTACTCAGATACTGTAGTACTTCTATATACTGTGTATACAGCATGAAGCACGTACGCAGATACTGTAGTACTTCATATATACTGTGTATAGCATGAAGCACGTACTCAGATACTGTAGTACTTCATATATACTGTGTTACAGCATGAAGCAGGTACTCAGATACTGTATACTTCATATATACTGTGTATACAGCATGAAGCAGGTACTCAGATACTGTATACTTCATATATACTGTGTATACAGCATGAAGCAGGTACTCAGATACTGTAGTACTTCATATATACTGTGTATACAGCATGAAGCAGGTACTCAGATACTGTAGTACTTCATATATACTGTGTATACAGCATGAAGCAGGTACTCAGATACTGTAGTACTTCATATATACTGTGTATACAGCGTAAAGCAGGTACTCAGATACTGTATACTTCATATATACTGTGTATACAGCATGAAGCACGTATCAGATACTGTAGTACTTCATATATACTGTGTATACAGCATGAAGCACGTACTCAGATACTGTAGTACTTCATATACTGTTATACAGCATGAAGCAGGTACTCAGATACTGTAGTACTTTCATATATACTGTGTATACAGCATGAAGCACGTACTCAGATACTGTAGTACTTCATATATACTGTGTATACAGCATGAAGCACGTACTCAGATACTGTAGTACTTCATATATACTGTGTATACAGCATGAAGCAGGTACTCAGATACTGTAGTACTTCATATATAACTGTGTATACAGCGTAAAGCACGTACTCAGATACTGTATACTTCATATATACTGTGTATACAGCATGAAGCAGGTACTCAGATACTGTAGTACTTCCTATATACTGTGTATACAGCATGAAGCAGGTACTCAGATACTGTAGACTTCATATATACTGTGTATACAGCATGAAGCAGGTACTCAGATACTGTAGTACTTCATATATACTGTGTATACAGCATGAAGCACGTACTCAGATACTGTAGTACTTCATATATACTGTGTATACAGCATGAAGCACGTACTCAGATACTGTAGTACTTCATATATTACTGTGTATACAGCATGAAGCAGGTACTCAGATACTGTATACTTCATATATACTGTGTATACAGCATGAAGCAGGTACTCAGATACTGTATACTTCATATATACTGTGTATACAGCATGAAGCAGGTACTCAGATACTGTAGTACTTCATATATACTGTGTATACAGCATGAAGCAGGTACTCAGATACTGTAGTACTTCATATATACTGTGTATACAGCATGAAGCAGGTACTCAGATACTGTAGTACTTCATATATACTGTGTATACAGCGTAAAGCAGGTACTCAGATACTGTATACTTCATATATACTGTGTATACAGCATGAAGCACGTATTCAGATACTGTAGTACTTCATATATACTGTGTATACAGCATGAAGCACGTACTCAGATACTGTAGTACTTCATATATACTGTGTATACAGCATGAAGCAGGTACTCAGATACTGTAGTATTCATAATACTGTGTATACAGCATGAAGCACGTACTCAGATACTGTAGTACTTCATATATACTGTGTATACAGCATGGAAGCACGTACTCAGATACTGTAGTACTTCATATATACTGTGTATACAGCATGAAGCAGGTACTCAGATACTGTAGTACTTCATATATACTGTGTATACAGCGTAAAGCACGTACTCAGATACTGTATACTTCATATATACTGTGTCTACAGCATGAAGCAGGTACTCAGATACTGTAGTACTTCCTATATACTGTGTATACAGCATGAAGCAGGTACTCAGATACTGTAGTACTTCATATATACTGTGTATACAGCATGAAGCAGGTACTCAGATACTGTAGTACTTCATATATACTGTGTATACAGCATGAAGCACGTACTCAGATACTGTAGTACTTCATATATACTGTGTATACAGCATGAAGCACGTACTCAGATACTGTAGTACTTCATATATACTGTGTATACAGCATGAAGCAGGTACTCAGATACTGTATACTTCATATATACTGTGTATACAGCATGAAGCAGGTACTCAGATACTGTATACTTCATATATACTGTGTATACAGCATGAAGCAGGTACTCAGATACTGTAGTACTCATATCTAAGTGGTATACAGCATGAAGCACGTACTCAGATACTGTAGTACTTC
>JAAKFY010000020.1:1070307-1132807 GCA_011823955.1 Dissostichus mawsoni
ATTTAAGGCGGGGCCTCGCATATGACGCACACCTGTTAGCCTGTTCCACCATTCTTCGTTTTCCGAGGCTAGGAAGGATTCTTGCCTCGCTTCTGAAGCAAGTGACTCGGAAGACATGTGCTACCAAGCAAGCGTCCTCGACATTGAGAAACACCCCGTGTTGTTTCTTGGTATGGCTGTAGCCTACCCCAGCCATACCCTGGAGCCGCCACTGCATGACGCACACCTGCACCTGCTAGCCTGTTCCATTCTTCGTTCGCCGAATGAAAGGAAGGATTCTTGCCTAGCCTTTGATGGACCTGACTCGGAAGACATGTCCTACCAAGGAAGCGTCCTCGACATTGAGAAACACCCACACACTCACAGGAGGATGGAAAAACATCCGCACACAAATGACATAATGACCCAGGGTCGTAAGGTCGTAACGAGGTTTACGAATATTTTTCAGATTTGATATCTGAATCTTTTTTCAGGTATTTTAAACGTTTCCTCACGGACGTCCTGGAATCTTTGAGAATCTCTTATTTGTACTCTAACAGTATTTTTGGGATCTTTAAAACTATTGTTGAGATATTTTCCTGCATTAAACACCTTCTGTTTGAATTCAGGAAACTGCGTTTAGTTGAAATAAAAGACTCGAGAACAGAGAAACTGTAAATGAACTCAACCTTTATTTTGAAAACCTTGGCGTCACACACTCTTGATTGAAGGAAAAGGAAACAGGAAGTGGCTCCTCGGCGATGCTTACCTGACAGGAAGTTCCCCGACGTTAAATCAACGGTAAATCACAATCACTGTTACACCAAAGGTATCAAAAAATACTTTAATTTATAAATTAAATCATGTACATCGGAGCCACAAACAGACTTCTTGAGTTCACAGAAACAACGGGAGGATCCAAAATACCAAAACGTATTCAAGTTTATGTAAAAGCACTTTTCCTTAAAATCAGAAAAGCAGCGTCACTCGGCCTCGTTTCGGGCCGCGTCCTCGTTTCGGGCCTCGTCCTCGTTTCGGGCCGCGTCCTCGTTTCGGGCCTCGTCCTCGTTTCGGCCGCGTCCTCGTTTCGGCCTCGTCCTCGTCGGCCGCGTCCTCGTTTCGGGCCTCGCTCAGATCGGCCTCGTTTCGGGCCTCGCTCAGAACGGCCTCGTTTCGGCCCTCGCTCAGAACGGCCTCGTTTCGGCCCTCGCTCAGAACGGCCTCGTTTCGGCCCTCGCTCAGAACGGCCTCGTTTCGGCCCTCGCTCAGAACGGCCTCGTTTCGGCCCTCCTCGCTCGGACCCTCCTCACTCGGACACGCCGCCGTTAAAACAACCTCCACCTCCTTGCTCTTCACCACAGGAAGTGAACACGCCATGGGCTCGGCCACTTCCTGTTTCACTTTGGCGAACGCACAGGAAGTCCTGCCCCCTTGCTCTTCTTCTTCTTCTTCTGTCTTAATGAAGGCGGTCAGCGGGTGCTCCGTCAGCAGCTTGCTGGGCGACGGCGTCACGTCCACGTACGACGAAGTCTGAGGAGACAAGAGGTCACGACCAATCAGCATCCAGGGTTACTTATTATGTTGTTTATTTATCTATCTCTCTGTTACTTACGTTTTTATAATCTTCAAAACAGGCGGGGTGGAAGTTCTGTGGAGAGAGTTGGAAAAAAGGGTTACAATTATTATTATATTTCATGTTTTCATGGGAATATCAGAACATTTGACAAATATTTGATGGTTTTTGGGGGAATATTTATACATGTGACCAATATTTCTCAGATAAAATCTCTCCATTTTACCATAATTAGGTCAGCTAATATTTTACAAAAACTTAGCCGGGAAAAAATGGATGAAAATATGAATGTTGAACTAAAATAATACAGATTGTAATAACTGTTTTCAGTGGACTCATTTGGAAATACTCCTTACATTAACCAAAATGATTCTGATAGCAGCATTCTCAATATTTGGGAGATTGTATTGTGTTTCTGAGGTGTTGCTCTGACCTTGTCGTCGACCCTGACGGCGTCCTTCAGGAACCAGTCCTCCTCCTCCTCCACCCAGTACGTCTCAAACGGCTCCTGGCAGATCTCACACAGCTGGGGGGGGGGGGGGCAGGGGTCAGTGGTGATGAAGCAGATGATACATGCTGTTCTTTACATCTCTGATTGTGTCTGTTCTACGGTACTGAAACACTACCAAGTGTTTGTGAACAGCTTTAAATCTAACCTGCTCCACCTGTTAGAAAGTCTCTGACAGGGTGACCAACTGTCTTTGAGCAGATTTCTGACTCACATCCCATAATAACCTGAGAGGCTCCAACAGCATCACCTGGGACCCAAAGCATGTTCTGACAGAGAATCTGAACTGCTACCATCTAATGGAGATCACTAAAGTCAGCCTGAAGCATCCTCTGTGCTCCAGTCAGCCTGAAGCATCCTCTGTGCTCCAGTCAGCCTGAAGCATCCTCTGTGCTCCAGTCAGCTGAAGCATCCTCTGTGCTCCAGTCAGTCTGAAGCATCCTCTGTGCTCCAGTCAGTCTGAAGCATCCTCTGTGCTCCAGTCAGTCTGAAGCATCCTCAGTGCTCCAGTCAGTCTGAAGCATCCTCTGTGCTCCAGTCAGTCTGAAGCATCCTCTGTGCTCCAGTCAGTCTGAAGCATCCTCAGTGCTCCAGTCAGTCTGAAGCATCCTCAGTGCTCCAGTCAGTCTGAAGCATCCTCAGTGCTCCAGTCAGCTGAAGCATCCTCAGTGCTCCAGTCAGTCTGAAGCATCCTCAGTGCTCCAGTCAGTCTGAAGCATCCTCTGTGCTCCAGTCAGTCTGAAGCATCCTCTGTGCTCCAGTCCTCTCAGTGAACCCAGAGCTACAGATCAGATGCACGCTGAAGGCTCTTTGAGCAGCTCTCACTGATCCTGCTGTTGTGTTACATGTTTGTTTCTCATGTGTCTTGATGTGTGTCTGTTGATGTTCCACATGGAGCTGCTGTGATGTCTCTCCCCTCCCCTCTCTCTCCCTCCCTCTGACATCTCTACCCTCCCTCTCTCTCCCCCTCCCTCTGAATCTCCCCCTTTTCTCCCTCCCTCCCTCCCTCTGACATCTCTCCCCTGACCTCTCTCTCCCCCCCTCCCACCCCTCCCCAAATGGACCTGACTTTGACTAATAATTGATAAAGATGGCTGACCTCCCCCACGGCGTCCTTGGTGGCCTTCACGCTCTGGAACTCCTTCTCCTTGGCGGCGGCTTGATCTTCTGCACCTCCTCCTCGTTCACTTTCTCGAAGAAGGTGCTCTTCGCTCGCCTCCAGATCCGCGATCTCCTCGAACTCCACCCAGTCCTGGGGAGGGTCAGCGTTAATGTGTGCTTCATATTTAAAACATGTTTCAGACATCCTACAACTGATATAACTGGAATTACATCTTTTTCACATGTTTCAAAAAGGTCCCCCAAAACAATTTAATAAATTTGGAAAATAAAGAAATTCAGACATTTTTTAAAATATTTTCCGTACAATTTTCCAAAATTTTTCTAATATTTTTGATCACCTCTGTGTGTGTGTGTGTGTGTGTGGTGTGTGTGTGTGTGTGTGTGTGTGTGTGTGTGTGTGTGTGTGTGTTCACCCTCAGTCCGTGGTACCAGCATCTGTCTGTGTGTGTGTTTGTGACCTCAGTGTGTGTGTCTCAGTGTGTGTGTGTGTGTGTGTCTCAGGTGAACACACACTGAGACAGTCCGTAGTACCAGCGTCTGTGTGTGTCTCAGTGTGTGTGTCTCAGGGTGAACACACACTGAGACAGTCCGTAGTACCAGCGTCTGTGTGTGTCTCAGTGTGTGTGTGTGTGCTCACCCTCAGTCCGTAGTATCAGCGTCTGTGTGTCTCAGTGTGTGTGTATGTGTTTGTGTGCTCACCCTCAGTCTGTAGTACCAGCATCAGTGTGTGTGTGTGTGTGTGTATGTGTGTGTGTGTGCTCACCCTCAGTCCGTAGTATCAGCGTCTGTGTGTCTCAGTGTGTGTATGTGTGTGTGTGCTCACCCTCAGTCTGTAGTACCAGCATCAGTGTGTGTGTGTATGTGTGTGTGCTCACCTCAGTCCGTAGTACCATCGTCTGTGTGTCTCAGTGTGTGTGTGTGTGTGTGTGTGTGTGACGTGTGTGTGTTCACCCTCAGTCCGTAGTACCAGCGTCTGTGTGTGTCTCAGTGTGTGTGTGTGTGTGTGTGTGACGTGTGTGTGTGTATGTGCTCACCCTCAGTCCGTAGTACCAGCGTCTGTGTGTGTCTCAGTGTGTGTGTGTGTGTGTGTGTGTGTGTGTGTGTGTGTGTATGTGTGTGTGTGTGTGTGTGCTCACCCTCAGTCCGTAGTACCAGCGTCTGTGTGTGTCTCAGTGTGTGTGTGTGTGTGTGTGTGTGACGTGTGTGTGTATTTATGTGTGCTCACCCTCAGTCCGTAGTACCAGCGTCTGTGTGTGTCTCAGTGTGTGTGTGTGTGTGTGTGTGTCTCAGTGTGTCTCAGTGTGTATGTGTGTGTGCTCACCCTCAGTCCGTAGTACCAGCGTCTGTGTGTCTCAGTGTGTGTGTCTCAGTGTGTCTCAGTGTGTGTGTATGTGTGTGTATGTGTGTGTGCTCACCCTCAGTCCGTAGTACCAGCGTCTGTGTGTGTCTCAGTGTGTGTGTTGTGTGTGTGTGTGTGTGTGTGTGTGTGTGTGTGCTCACCCTCAGTCCGTAGTACCAGCGTCTGTATGTGATCCTCTTCCCGACCACCTTCCCTGCGTGGTTCTGTCTGAAGTGCCAGTCCAGGTGATCTGCGTACAGGTCCGTCTGCTTGGCCGTGAACCTCATGCTGCACAGACAGCACTGGTTCCCCGAGTACAGCCGCAGCACCGCACACTCGTACCGCCTGTAGAGAGACACGTGTGATATTTATACACACTGATACACACACTCGTACCGCCTGTAGAGACACGTGTGATATTTATACACACTGATACACACACTCGTACCGCCTGTAGAGAGACGTGTGATATTTATACACACTGATACACACACACTCGTACCGCCTGTAGAGACACGTGTGATATTTATACACACTGATACACACACTCGTACCGCCTGTAGAGACAGTTGTGATATTTATACACACTGATACACACACTCGTACCGCCTGTAGAGACACGTGTGATATTTATACACACTGATACACACACTCGTACCGCCTGTAGAGAGACGTGTGATATTTATACACACTGATACACACACCTCGTACCGCCTGTAGAGACACGTGTGATATTTATACATACTGATACACACACTCGTACCGCCTGTAGAGACACGTGTGATATTTATACACACTGATACACACACTCGTACCGCCTGTAGAGACACGTGTGATATTTATACACACTGATACACACTCGTACCGCCTGTAGAGACAGTTGTGATATTTATACACACTGATACACACACACACACACACACACTCGTACCGCCTGCAGAGACACGTGTGATATTTATACACACTGATACACACACTCGTACCGCCTGTAGAGACAGGTGTGATATTTATACACACTGATACACACACTCGTACCGCCTGTAGAGACAGGTGTGATATTTATACACACTGATACACACACTCGTACCGCCTGTAGAGACAGGTGTGATATTTACACACACTCGTACCGCCTGTAGAGAGACGTGTGATATTTATACACACTGATACACACACTCGTACCGCCTGTAGAGACAGGTGTGATATTTATACACACTGATACACACACTCGTACCGCCTGTAGAGAGACGTGTGATATTTATACACACTGATACACACACTCGTACCGCCTGTAGAGACAGGTGTGATATTTATACACACTGATACACACACTCGTACCGCCTGTAGAGACAGGTGTGATATTTATACACACTGATACACACACTCGTACCGCCTGTAGAGACACGTGTGATATTTATACACACTGATACACCACTCGTACCGCCTGTAGAGACACGTGTGATATTTATACACACTGATACACACACACTCGTACCGCCTGTAGAGACACGTGTGATATTTATACCACTGATACACACACTCGTACCGCCTGCAGAGACACGTGTGATATTTATACACACTGATACACACACTCGTACCGCCTGTAGAGACAGGTGTGATATTTATACACACTGATACACACACTCGTACCGCCTGTAGAGACAGGTGTGATATTTATACACACTGATACACACACTCGTACCGCCTGTAGAGACAGGTGTGATATTTATACACACTGATACACACACTCGTACCGCCTGTAGAGACAGGTGTGATATTTATACACACTGATACACACACTCGTACCGCCTGTAGAGACAGGTGTGATATTTATACACACTGATACACACACTCGTACCGCCTGTAGAGACAGGTGTGATATTTATACACACTGATACACACTCGTACCGCCTGTAGAGACAGGTGTGATATTTATACACACTGATACACACACACACACACACACACACACACTCGTACCGCCTGCAGAGACACGTGTGATATTTATACACTGATACACACACTCGTACCGCCTGTAGAGACAGGTGTGATATTTATACACACTGATACACACACTCGTACCGCCTGTAGAGAGACGTGTGATATTTATACACACTGATACACACACTCGTACCGCCTGTAGAGAGACGTGTGATATTTATACACACTGATACACACACTCGTACCGCCTGTAGAGAGACGTGTGATATTTATACACACTGATACACACACTCGTACCGCCTGTAGAGAGACGTGTGATATTTATACACACTGATACACACACACTCGTACCGCCTGTAGAGACACGTGTGATATTTATACACACTGATACACACACTCGTACCGCCTGTAGAGACACGTGTGATATTTATACACACTGATACACACACTCGTACCGCCTGTAGAGACAGGTGTGATATTTATACACACTGATACACACACTCGTACCGCCTGTAGAGAGACGTGTGATATTTATACACACTGATACACACACTCGTACCGCCTGTAGAGACAGGTGTGATATTTATACACACTGATACACACACTCGTACCGCCTGTAGAGACAGGTGTGATATTTATACACACTGATACACACACTCGTACCGCCTGTAGAGACACGTGTGATATTTATACACACTGATACACACACTCGTACCGCCTGTAGAGACACGTGTGATATTTATACACACTGATACACACACTCGTACCGCCTGTAGAGACACGTGTGATATTTATACACACTGATACACACACTCGTACCGCCTGCAGAGACACGTGTGATATTTATACACACTGATACACACACTCGTACCGCCTGTAGAGACAGGTGTGATATTTATACACTGATACACACACTCGTACCGCCTGTAGAGACAGGTGTGATATTTATACACACTGATACACACACTCGTACCGCCTGTAGAGACAGGTGTGATATTTATACACACTGATACACACACTCGTACCGCCTGTAGAGACAGGTGTGATATTTATACACACTGATACACACACTCGTACCGCCTGTAGAGACAGGTGTGATATTTATACACACTGATACACACTCGTACCGCCTGTAGAGACAGGTGTGATATTTATACACACTGATACACACACACACACACACACACACACTCGTACCGCCTGCAGAGACACGTGTGATATTTATACACTGATACACACACTCGTACCGCCTGTAGAGACAGGTGTGATATTTATACACACTGATACACACACTCGTACCGCCTGTAGAGAGACGTGTGATATTTATACACACTGATACACACACTCGTACCGCCTGTAGAGAGACGTGTGATATTTATACACACTGATACACACACTCGTACCGCCTGTAGAGAGACGTGTGATATTTATACACACTGATACACACACTCGTACCGCCTGTAGAGAGACGTGTGATATTTATACACACTGATACACACACACTCGTACCGCCTGTAGAGACACGTGTGATATTTATACACACTGATACACACACTCGTACCGCCTGTAGAGACACGTGTGATATTTATACACACTGATACACACACACACACACACTCGTACCGCCTGCAGAGACACGTGTGATATTTATACACTGATACACACACTCGTACCGCCTGTAGAGACAGGTGTGATATTTATACACACTGATACACACACTCGTACCGCCTGTAGAGAGACGTGTGATATTTATACACACTGACACACACTCGTACCGCCTGTAGAGAGACGTGTGATATTTATACACACTGATACACACACTCGTACCGCCTGTAGAGAGACGTGTGATATTTATACACACTGATACACACACTCGTACCGCCTGTAGAGAGACGTGTGATATTTATACACACTGATACACACACACTCGTACCGCCTGTAGAGACACGTGTGATATTTATACACACTGATACACACACTCGTACCGCCTGTAGAGACACGTGTGATATTTATACACACTAAATACTGGTTCACAGATTTCTTCCCTAAGACAGATGCCATGAAAGCATTATTTCAGTTAGTTGACCACAAGGAGAAGCACTCACAGTTTCATGTGGTCCACTTTGAAGCCGGTGAGGTCTGGGAGGTTTTCGTCCTCTTCCTCCTCCGCCTCCTCTTCCTCCTCCTCCACCGCCACAGGGGCGCTGCAGGGAGAACCAGCACAGGCTCTGGAGAGAGACAATATCATCTCAATCAATCAAGTGTATTTATAGAGCCCAATATCACACATTTTACATTTGTCTCTGGACTTAACAGTTTGTAAGGAATACGACCCCCACTGTCCTTAGACCCTCACATCGGACAAGGACAACCTCCCAAAGAAACCCCCCAGTTCATGGGAGAGACCCCCCAGTTAATGGGAGAAACCCCCCAGTTCATGGGAGAGACCCCCAGTTCATGGGAGAAACCCCCAGTTAATGGGAGAGACCCCCAGTTAGAAACCCCCCAGTTCATGGAGAGACCCCCCAGTTCATGGGAGAGACCCCCCAGTTCATGGGAGAAACCCCCCAGTTCATGGGAGAAACCCCCCAGTTAGAAACCCCCCAGTTCATGGGAGAAACCCCCCAGTTCATGGGAGAAACCCCCCAGTTCATGGGAGAAACCCCCCAGTTAGAAACCCCCCAGTTCATGGGAGAGACCCCCCAGTTAGAAACCCCCCAGTTAATGGGAGAGACCCCCAGTTAATGGGAGAGACATCCCAGTTAGAAACCCCCGAGTTAATGGGAGAGACCCCCAGTTAGAAACCACCCAGTTAATTGGAGAAACACCCCAGTTAATGGGAGAACCCCCCAGTTAATGGGAAAAAACCCCCAGTTAGAAACCCCCCAGTTCATGGGAGAGACCCCCCAGTTAATGGGAGAACCCCCCAGTTAATGGGAAAAAACCCCAGTTAGAAACCCCCCAGTTCATGGGAGAGACCCCCAGTTCATGGGAGAGACCCCCCAGTTCATGGGAGAGACATCCCAGTTAGAAACCCCCGAGTTAATGGGAGAGACCCCCAGTTAGAAACCCCCCAGTTAATTGGAGAAACCCCCCAGTTAGAAACCCCCCAGTTCATGGGAGAACCCCCAGTTCATGGGAGAGACCCCCAGTTAGAAACCCCCAGTTCATGGGAGAGACCCCCAGTTCATGGGAGAGACCCCCCAGTTAATGGGAGAGACCCCCAGTTAATGGGAGAGATCCCCAGTTAGTGGGAGAAACCCCCCAGTTAATGGGAGAGACCCCCCAGTTCATTGGAGAGACCCCCCAGTTCATGGGAGAAACCCCCAGTTCATGGGAGAGACCCCCCAGTTCATGGGAGAGACCCCCAGTTAATGGAGAGACCCCCAGTTAATGGGAGAGATCCCCAGTTAGTGGGAGAAACCCCCCAGTTAGTGGGAGACACCCCCCAGTTAGTGGGAGACACCCCCCAGTTGTCTTAATGTACATTATGTAATTTTATATTGTGTTCTTGTTTAACTAATGGTTTGGATTTATAATCTCACTCACCTTTGCTGGTGGGGGGGGCGTCGGGCAGCGAGGGTTTGATGATGCCGTTGGAGATGAGTTTAGTGAGCAGGTCGTTCACATCAACCTGACCAAAGTGGTTCTCTGGGGGGGGGGCCGGGGCTGCAGGGACGAAGCAAACAGACACGAGATGAATCAGACGAGATTATGGGATAAAATCAGGAGAGATAATGTGTTAAAACCAGACTCACTCTGAACGTAAGGCACGGAGCTCTGAGGCGGGAAGGGCTGACCGAGGGCCCCCCATCTGGAACACAGGAGACAGTGAGCAGGGTATTGCTAATGCTACCGTTAATGCTACTGCTACCGTTAATGCTAGTAATACTAAAACTAAAACTAATACTAATACTACCATTAATGCTACTGCTACTAAATAATACTGTTAACGCTGCTAACGCTGTTACTACAGCTAATGCTAATGCTACTACATTTTCTAAATGTACATTGTAAATGTAGTGGGTGTTATTGAATGTGATGTACTGACCGGCTGCTGCATGGCGGGGGCCGCGGGGTTGTAGAAGTTCCCGGGGCCCGGTTGGCTGTAGGCCGGCTGCAGGTTGAAGTTCCCCCCCGGCTGAGGGAAGGCCATGGGCTGTTGGGGGTTCATGGGCTGGGGGGCCATGTTGAAGTTCTGCTGGGGGGCCAGGGGTCCGTCGTAAATGGGCGGCGCCATCGGCCTCATCGGGGTGCATGTTGTGCTGGGGGCCGAACCTCATGGGGCCCTCGTAGTGCGGGGGCCCCCCCTGGTGGGCCCAAGGTCAAATCTGGGGCCCTGTTGCCCAGGGGAATCGAACCGCATCGGGCCGTCAAACCTCATCTGGTTTTGGGGGCCGTCGAAGTGCAGGGGCCGCTGCTGGAAGCCCATTGGACCAGAGCCGGGGGGATCGAATCGTCTCATTGGTCCTTCGAAGTGACCGGGGCCGTCGAATCTAGGGGGCCGTCAAACCTCCCGGGGCCCTGAGGGTGGGGGGGCCCCTCGAAGCCTCTCATTGGCCCGTGAGGAGGGTGGGGGGGGCCATCAAAGTGGTGTGGCCCCCCAGCTTCAAACCGGCTTGGTTGATGAGGCCCATCGAAGCGTGGGGGGTCGTCGTACCGCACCCCGCCCTCGAACCATCCCGCCGGGGGCCGGTTTGTGGGAGCTGGGGGCCCTCCGTCGTAGCGTTGTGGTGGGGGGGGGGACCTCCGTCCTGAGGGGGGGTGTGTCCCGGGGAGTCGCTGTGTCGAACGGAGGTCAACGGGCGGATAGGGGCCTTTAGGATGGATTTAGGAGGGGGAGGGGGCAGGTGAGAGGGGGGGGCCTCCAGGGGCCCGTCGTCAGAGTGTTCACTGGTGGGGCTCTCGAAGCGGGGGGGGGGCTTTCGGGGTCCTTCGGGGGAAAGGCGCTCCCGCTCAAACCGGAGCCCCTCAGCAGGGCTCTGGGAGGGGGGGGGGGCCTCGGGGCGACGGGGGTCGTACCTCCTGGGGGCCTCGTACCCACTCTTCTCCTCACTGAGGCGTTGCCGCTCCGTCAGAGGAGACGTCCACTCTCTCTCAGCTGGGGGGCCACACAGAGTTACTCAATACCATCACACCTTAGGGTCAGGTCAAGACTGACATTTGATAGAAGAATCATGCACAATAATCTCATAAAAGTAACTGGGGGTTTCTCCCATTCAATTGTGTGTGTGTGTGTGTGTGTGTGTGTGTGTGTGTGTGTGTGTGTGTGTGTGTGTGTGTGACTCACTGGGCTCCGGGGGTCTGCTCTCCTCCTGAACCGTAGTCCCGGCAGACTCTTCAGAGTTGGGAATTCCTTCCCGTGATTATACTCCTCGATCATTGGTCCGAGAGGGGGCGCGGCTCCTCCGCCTCCTTACTCCTCCTCTCTCCTGCTGAGCACATTTTAAAAACACTTTGTTTTATATTCTTACTCTTTATTTTACCTCTTCGTCGTTACGCCGAACACATAAATTCTCCTCTAAGCGTGTTTGCCCTGTTCTGCTTGAGAGCAAGTGCCTGCCTCCTGCAAACTGTTCAAACAAACGCTTCAACTTGTTCCATTTAGAATCTGTGTGTTTAATATGGATCTGAAGTTGGCGTGACGTTGAAGTCGTGCTGGACTCGCCTGTAGTTTCTTATAGCATAACGTTAGCATTTTGCTTCTGGCCGTTAGATTTATGATTCCAACATTATGAAAGTATGGTAGACATGTGGAGATTATCCGGCTGAACAAAACGTGCATTTATCAACAGCTTCGTTTTCCACAGATCTTATTTCCAGCTATTTTCCTAAATCCTCTGGAGAAATCCTTTGTTCTCGAGGAAAGAGCAGCGTCTGGTGGAACTACAGAGACGTCATCTCTGCACCGCTCTATTGTTATTGGGTTTCTAATTTTGTTACTGTCTCACCTCTCTGTTGGTCATGTGACCTCTCTCACCTCTCTGTTGGTCATGTGACCTGTCTCACCTCTCTATTGGTCATGTGACCTGTCTCCCTCTCTGTTGGTCATGTGACCTGTCTCACCTCTCTGTTGGTCATGTGACCTGTCTCACCTCTCTGTTGGTCATGTGACCTCTCTCACCTCTGTTGGTCATGTGACCTATCTCACCTCTCTGTTGGTCATGTGACCTGTCTCACCTCTCTGTTGGTCATGTGACCTGTCTCACCTCTCTGTTGGTCATGTGACCTGTCTCACCTCTCTGTTGGTCATGTGACCTGTCTCACTCTCTGTTGGTCATGTGACCTGTCTCACCTCTCTGTTGGTCATGTGACCTGTCTCACCTCTCTGTTGGTCATGTGACCAGTGGAGAAATCCCTTTGTTTTTTGTGGAGGGAACAGCAGCTTACAAAGGGTGGAACTACAGAGACACCTCATCCCTGCACCGCTCTATAAACACAGTCTTTCCCATCTGTCCGGTCTAATGGTAACCCTGGTCCCCCCCTCACTCACCTGGTCTGTCTCGGGGCCCCCGGCTGTATTTCCCTGGCGGGGCCCCCTCCCCCTCCCCCTCCTCTGGACTCTCGTCTCCCTCCCACTCCTCTCCGGCCGCCCTCCGGTTCACCTGCGTCTTCCTCAGCTTCAACTTGTGTTCGTAGTACGACAGCTCAGCGGCGTCCATGGCAGCAGGGGGGGGTCGCGGGCCCCCGGAGGTGAGGGGGGATCTGGGGGCCCCGGAGGTGAGGGTGGGTCTGGGGAGACCACTGAGGGGATCCCAGCTGTCGGGGCGCTGCTTCTCCTCCTGGTACTGGAAGAAGTGCTTGATCTGGTGGGCCATGTTCAGGAAGTCCTCCTGAGAAATCTCTCCGCTCTCCAGACGCTTACTGGCCTGCAGGGGGGGGGGGGGGGCAAAACAGATATTAATAAATACAGCACAAGAGACATACTTTATTAATGCCTCACAGGGAAATGTCTTTCTCCACTCTGTTGTGATTACACACACAGAGGATATACATGCACACACAGAGGGTATACATGCACACACAGAGGGTATACATGCACACACACACACACACACAGAGGATATACATGCACACACAGAGGGTATACATGCACACACAGAGGGTATACATGCACACACAGAGGGTATACATGCACACACAGAGGGTATACATGCACACACACACACACACACACACACACACAGAGGGTGGTATACATGCACACACAGAGGGTATACATGCACACACAGAGGGTATACATGCACACACAGAGGGTATACATGCACACACACAGAGGGTATACATGCACACACACAGAGGGTATACATGCACACACAGAGGATATACATGCCACACACACACAGAGGGTATACATGCACACACAGAGGGTATACATGCACACACACACACACACACACACACACAGGGTATACATGCACACACAGAGGGTATACATGCACGCACACACACACACAGAGGGTATACATGCACACACAGAGGGTATACATGCACACACACACACAGGATATACATGCACACACAGAGGGTATACATGCACACACAGAGGGTATACATGCACACACAGAGGGTATACATGCACACACAGAGGGTATACATGCACACACAGAGGGTATACATGCACACACACACACACAGAGGGTATACATGCACACACACACACAGAGGGTATACATGCACACACAGAGGATATACATGCACACACAGAGGGTATACATGCACACACAGAGGGTATAAATACACACAGTTATCCTTATAGAAATAGATTTAAAAACAATACGATGAAATCCTCTCCCCATGAGATCTACCGTATTGACCCTGATTACAAGAGGACCCCTCGTTTTCAGATTATATTGGGTCGATACGGTAGATAAGCTTTCATTTTGTAGAGGTGGGGGTGTTTGGGACTCACCCTCCTGAGCAGGTCCTTCTTGGAGGCGGAGTTTAGGACCTCGGGGATCTGCATGTTGGCGTCAACACTGAGGCGGTGCTTTGGGGTGCGAGGCGTCTGAGGGCGGGTGGGGGCGCTGTAGGGTTTGTGACGGGGGGTAGCCGGCTTCAGGTGGGGGTCCTCAGGCTTCGGGCTGAGAGGAAACACAGAGGGGGGTCAATAAGGAACATCAACACAGTTTCATCACAGACTGTTACACACCTGAACTTTGGAAAGAACATCCAGAACATCTGTTTGCAACTCACTCATTATTTATCTATATATCATATTACAATTACTTTATATCAGGGGGCTCAAACTCAATTTCATCACGGGCCACATTCACATTATGGTTGCACTTAAAGGGCCGGTTGTAACTTCAAGACTATATAAAAATACATATATAAATATATAATATATATAAAATAATGAATTATATTACATTATTGCCTCTGCATTGGATTATTATGGGATAGGGTAATAACTTCATAATTAACTACGTCTGAAAGCAGAAGTCTCTTCAGTGAGAATGTCACAAAATGATTTCAAAAGAAAGTTCAAATTCTGGAAAAAAAGTCAAAATCAAAAAAAGTGATATTTTGAGAAAAAAGGCATATTTGAGATGCATTGTGGGACATGTAGTTTATGGGCAACGTGCTTCTGTAAATCGGCATGTAACCTATAATAAACAGGAAATGAAGTCGCGGGCCGGATTTGCCCCCCTAATGTTTACAGACTCTCCGTGCACTATTTCATCGGTTTTATTGTGTTGCATAAATAATAATAAAGTTCCATCGTATTGAATATCTGTGACATTCTGAAGTTATAAATAAAGTTTTGAATAAAGTGTTGACTCACTGCTTGTTCTCCTCCCAGCCGCTCCTCCAGCGGTGGGGGGGGGCCGGGCCATCCTTGCCCTCCTTGGCCCCGTCGTGGCCCCGGGGGGAGTGGGGGGGTGCGGGGGGTCCTCCACCGGCCTCTTGGACCTCCTGCTCTCCGATTGGCTCTTCTTCTTGCCATGTTCTGGTTCCCGTCGGGGGGGTTTCCCTGGTTTGTGCGAGGGGGGGGGCGGGGACAGGGAGCTGCTCCGCGTCCGGCGTCGCTCCTTCCTCTTCGGGGGCGAGACGGGGGCGAGCGGGAGCGTTTCCTGGCGTGGGTGCGAGCGTTGCCCCCCGCTTTGAACTCCATCTTCTCCTCGTCGTGTTTCGATCCGTTCAGAAGCTTCCCTTTGTTGCCGCCCCCTCTCAGAGGCTCCTCCTTCTTCTTCTTAAGCTCCTCCTCTTTGACGGCCCCACCTCCCCTCTTCTTCAAACGGGGGTCCTTTTTGGTCTCGTTTTCCGCTGGTTTCGGTTTCATCGGGACGCTTTTCGTGATGGGAGAGGAGGAAATGGTGGTGGGGGTTTTGGCGCCTCTTTTCGGGGGTCCGGGGCTTCTCGGGTCGTGGGGGTTTCTCCGGTGTCACAGCAGCACTTCCTGTGTGGGCGTGGCCTTCTTTCTTCCCGGTAGGGGTTCCGGCGGCTCGGTTTAGACGGGGGTCCCTGGTGGGGGGTTTGGGGTCGGGCTGAGTGGGGGGCAGCCAGGGACGGACCCCAGGAGCAGCTGGAGGGCCGGGTTTCACCGGGACTGCAGGGGGCATCACAAACCCCCCCATCTGAAGACACAACAGAGAGGAGTTAGACAACAACAAACAACAACAACAGAGAGGAGTTAGACAACAACAAAACAACAACAGAGAGGAGTTACACAACAACAAACAGAGGAGTTAGACAACAACAAAAGAGAGAGTTAGACAACAACAAAACAACAACAGAGAGGAGTTAGACAACAACAAACAACAAACAGAGGAGTTAGACAACAACAAAACAACAACAGAGAGGAGTTAGACAAAAACAGAGGACAACAACAGAGGAGTTAGACAACAACAAACAGAGGAGCTAGACAACAACAAACAACAAACAGAGGAGTTGACAACAACAGAGAGGACTACAACAGAGAGGACAACAACAGAGAGGACAACAACAGAGAGGACAACAACAGAGAGGAGTTAGATAGGGGACCTTCAAATCACTGGAAACTTGTGGGACTAACGCGAGGCCAAAATAGCTTTGGTCCGTATTGAACGCACCGTAAGTATCATAAACAAGAGATTATTTTCTGACACATGGATGCCTTCAGGGACCAACACAGGAATAGGAAATGAGACACATGTGTTCCTACCAGCTGGGCTTTGGTCTGCTCCAGCTCCAGCTCGATCTTCTTCTGCTGAAGCTCCAGCAGCTGCTTCTGTTTGGCCAGAAGCTGCTGACGAATCAGAGACTCCTGCGTCAGGCTGGAGGGGGGGACGGGGGTCACCTGAGCAGGGGGCGGGGGATGAGGGTCAGGGGGCGTGGCCTGAAGAGCAGGGGGCGGGGCCTGAAGAGCAGGAGGTTTAGAGGGAGTCGGCTGGGGAGAGGAGCCTCATCAGACTAGAGAGAGAGAGAGAGTGAGAGGGAGAGAGTGAGAGGGAGAGGGAGAGAGGGAGAGAGTGAGGGAAGAGAGAGACAGGAGAGAGACAGAGACAGAGAGAGAGAGAGAGGAGAGAGAGAGAGAGAGAGGACAGAGACAGAGACAGAGAGAGAGAGACAGAGGTCAGTTACCTTTAAATATCACACCTGAGATTATTCTCTACAGCAGTGGTTCTCAACTGGTCTGGACCCACTTTTTTCCTTTAACGTTTTGAACCCCTCAAATGCATTTAAGGCGAGACACTACAGGTGAATAGGGTATTTTTTTTTTTTTTTACTTAAAGATATCAGCTAGAAATTTCTCCAGTTAATTACTTACAATAAGTTAATTGTTTTTTGTATTACAAGTCTTCTGAAATAGCATGTTTAAATATGCAAATGAGCCATTATCTCATTAGATATGCGCATATTTTAACACATTTCAGGAACCTTAATCTGAACTTTGGATAAAGCCAGGTTCAACATTCTTGTTTCATTTCGTAGTCATATTAGAATCTAAGTTTCTACAGAAGGGATTTTGGATATCTCTTTTTATCACTCCATAAATCAGAAAATACAGTCAACAGCCCTAAAATATCAATTTTCGCCATGTTTTTAGGTATAAAATGTGATATAATTCAGGCTATGAATGATATATGAACAAACCCTTCAGTAAAAGCCTTCAGAATATTGAAAGGAATATAACTGGAAGGTTTGGTGTATGTACGTGCTACTGAAGTGGACATTTCTGACTCAGAGTAGGAGAAAAAACTCATTTTGAGAAAACGACCTTTAAAGATTGCTGTGAGGCGCGAGCTAAACCCTGCTGTTCTCTGGAGGACAGCTTGCGCCTCGACGCGCTCCGTGAAGGTATCTCGTGTTCGCGGTCATTTGTTTTTTGTATAACCTTGCTTCGTGCAAGTGACAATTGTTGTCGTCTTCTCTCTGAACGTTTTTATCGCTGTTCTTTTGCCATTTTGAGATTTAAATTTCTAGCGGAAAGCTAACCAGGAAGTGTTTTAGCACACCGCGTGACGCATCTGAACGAATCACGTTGTCAGAAATTGACACCAGCCAATGAGATTTCGTTTCTTGGTTTAAGACCCCTTTGCACTTTCACGATTGGTTGCTGATACAAAGGAAATGACCATATTTGGATCCGATGAGATTGTGCAGGAGAGACGGAGCTTTCCAACGATACCTGTGATGACATGGTGCAAACAGCGGTCGCGGTACTTTATGTTACGTTAGAATGCTAACTTTTGGTGAATTTAGGAGAAACCTACCGACGCAAAGAGACAAACTATAGTAACATAAAAACTTACATGTGTATTTGTACGTTTTCCTTCCAAAAGCCTGAAAGAAAACATGTTATGGAATCAAAATAGCACAAAATCTCAAGATTGACCAGTGCATGAAAAACGATGTTTCTGCCTGCCGTGTCTCGCTTTAACAAAAAATCTAATTTATAAAAACATACGCAAAAAATAATCAACTGCAATAAAAAACAATTAAGAAATCTAGGCCCCAATGGAATTAGAAGCGCGACTGCTTGTCGGGGTAATGGTGGTCTAATGGATAGTGAGGTGGGCTGAAGATCGGAAGGTTGTGAGTTCAAGCCCTTGAGTAAGGCACTCAGCCCTCAGTCACTCCAGGGAGAATGTCCCTGTAATTGGTAATTGTAAGTCGCTTTGGATAAAAGCGTCAGCTAAATGTAATGCTTGTTTTTCCTGGCCACGGTCAGGTTCCTTGAACACAACACGAGCGTAACGTGTCATCACGTGGGGTATCTCACGTCTTCAATAATTAAACGAGACCGTCATTGATAGCAGCGAACTTAATATGGCGAGTGTTCAAAAGAGAAAGGTGGATGCAGAAGTCGGACTTCCCAGGAGGAATGGACGAATGATTATGTTCACCTTGTGTTAGTTTCTGTTGTGTTCACTCATTGTGCAGTTTAGTAGCGGTCAGACTATACAACCAGCACAGCCCCTAGTTGACCCCCCCCCACACACACACACACACACACACCACAACACAGACTATATCACCCCTTGCTGCTAAATACCAACAAACTATGTGCAATATGTAAATGCCGTTAATAACTGTAATATATACCTGGCTGCTAAATCCTAAGAACTGTTACAAGGTGTGTATTTTTATTTAAATGATGTAACTTTTGATTTGAACCTGCTCATTTTTTAATGCATGTCACATATTTAACATATGTAACATTAAGTTGTCTGTGGCTCTTTTTCCTGCTGTAACTACGCACATTTGTGTTCCTCAGTTTGTTGCATTGCAGTTCATTAAATCCCTGGAATTCAAGGTACCTGCTATGAGTGTCTGCATGCTGGTCCTTACGCCTTTTACACACTCTCTCCAAAGCATAACGTAAAAACACTGAAAGTAAAACAGATATCTGGACTAAGAGGTTGCTTCTTCTCTGCACGGCAGGAAAGAAAGGAGAAAGGAATGGGCTTTGAGTTTTTATAGCAGAGGTTGAGTTCAATCATTTGTACGGCCCTCGGAGGATGCTGTGGAAATTGAAATGGCCCTTGAGAGGAAAAGGGTTCCCCACCCCTGCTGTAAACTGATGATGTCATCAAGTTTCTAGAATCCAAATTGAACTGTATGAAATAAAAAGGACCCACTTTTGTGTCGCGAGCCACCAGTTGAGAACCACTACATGTTTGGTGATGATGTCATTTCCTGAACTCACATGACAGCTCTAGCTCTTCTGTTCTTTGCCTTTACCTCATTTGTCAATATTTGCACAATACTGATGTTTTAAAATAATATCCTGGTACTTTATGAAAGCTTAAGTAGACACTAAAAGAGTTTCACAATACGGAACATACCTGGGGTTTAGTGTGTGTGTGTGTCAGATGTGTGTGTGTGTGTGTGTGTGTGTGTGTGTGTGTGTGTGTGTGTGTGTGCAGGAGATACACACCTGCTCTAATAACTTGGGGTTCAGTATGTGTGTGAGATACACACCTGATTTAATAACTTGGGGTTCAGTATGTGTGTGTGAGAGATACACACCTGATTTAATAACTTGGGGTTCAGTGTGTGTGTGTGGGGTGTGAGATACACACCTGATTTAATAACTTGGGGTTCAGTATGTGTGTGTGTGGGGGTGTGAGATACACACCTGATTTAATAACTTGGGGTTCAGTATGTGTGTGTGTGTGTGTGTGTCTGTGAGATACACACCTGATTTAATAACATGTGGTTCAGTGTATATAGCTGCTTGAGGAACTTGGGGTTCAGTGTGTGTGAGATACACACACCCGATTTAATAACTTGGTGTTCAGCGTGTGTGTGTGTGTGAGATACACACCTGATTTAATAACATGTGGTTCAGTGTATATAGCTGCTTGAGGGACTTGGGGTTCAGTGTGTGTGTGTGTGTACAGCAGATACATACCTGCTTTAAGAACCTGGGATGTAGTATGCTTGTGTGTGTCAGATACACACGTGCTAAAATAACTGCTAAAAAAAGGAAACATACCTGCTCCTATAACTTGTGGTTAAGTGCGTGTGCGTGTGTGTGTGTGATACACACCTGCTTGAGGAACTTGGGTTGACGTGTATGGAGGCGTTGCTGACGGAGGGCGGCAGGGCTTTGATTGGCCAGGCGGGATCGACGCTGTTCACCCTGACGTCGAGGGCGTAGAGCTTCTTCAGAGGAAACACATCCTCCCAGGTGGAGCGCAGCTTGAAGAGGCTCTTCCTGGTGTTCTCATCCACCTGCAGACACAGCACACAGTGGGCCAGCGCCAACACACACTGAGCAACACACACTAACACTCACTTAGCTCCATTATATATGACAAGAAGCATTCACAAACCCTCCCTCTTTTATTAGCAAGGCGTTATATAGACAATTCAACCCAACATTAAAAAACAATCCTCTTATTTAATAAGGTTTTTTATTATTCTACATATACTGGTGGACATTGGATATTTTTGATTTCTCTGCAGTAATTAAACTGAAAACACATTTCAAAAAGGTTTGTTTTAAGCAGAAATGTGTGTGTTTTACATTGAGGGATCCTGTGTTAAAGCACGTTTCCTTTTGCACAGAGAAAATAGACCCTACAAGAAACTGGTTTATCTTAAATGCGTCATGATTTTTAGATCTTTTGGGGGTGGGGGGGGTTATATTTGAGGAAAAGCCCACACAACTGATGGAAGAAAACATCTAATTTTTAATCAGGTAAAAGTTTGGTTTAATGTTGGGGTGAATGGCCCCTTTAATACGCAGAGGGCAGGAGAGGAAACAAGAAGCAACAATAAACAGATTTAATGTGAATGTGTGATTTGAAACAGCAGCAAAGAGAACTGTACCTTTTCAAAGACACATATAAATGAAGTGATTAGGTTTTTAGCAAACACTGCAAGGTACTCTCCTCCAACATTCTTCACTATGGAATCCACTAAGTACAAAACGGGAAGCTTCTCGCGCGGACAGGGCCTGGAGCAATAGAGAACTCGACAAGTTTAGAGAACAACAAGGGGTTAAAAAGCAAAACATTTCACAACAAATCACAACTCGCTGCGTGGAGGAAAATATAAAAATGTAGAAAATAAAGTCAGTGAGGAGGAAAAACATCAGCAGTCCAGAGAGTCTTCGTCGGGAACCAAAATGCAGGAAGTCCTTTGAGATAAAATCCAAAAAACGTTCAGAAAATTCTTCAGTCAGGTTCACGGTGGGTAAAACAAAAAGTGTTCGTGACCCGTTTACCTCCAAAGAGCGCTCTTCAAACCGCTCTTTGTACTTTACCCAGACGCTCTTTACTCTCACACACGGTGAGTTTTATCCTCGTTAAGTTTTAACCCCTCGCAGGGTTGTTTGAAAAAAGCCCTTCAGGGAGCAGTGAGCATTTAGTGAGTTTAAACTGAGCTGTCATAGCGAGCAGCTGCTAACACCGTTTATCACACACTGGACACCGGACCAAGAAATTACACTGGGAAATAAAAAATGACAAAAAGCACATTTCACATTTTTTATTATAAACATTTTAACCATTCAATGACATTTCAGTAAATCAAGATTCACTAAAGACTTGCTGTTACTGTGAAGGGGCTCTAAATAAGTGTGTGTGTGTGGACAGTTTTTTTAACAGTGAACATCAGCAGATATATGAAGGAGATAATGTGACGCATGCTTTAAATAAATCTGACGGCTGCACAAGTCAAAATCCACCGTAACATAAACACACGAGTCTTTCTATAATGCGTTACAGGAGCAACACGGTGCTAAGGATACAAACCAGGCGTCTATTTGAGCAACACAACTATATTTGAAGGGATGGATTTGAAGTCAATTACAAAGCTGTATATAATGTCTATATTAAGGGTATTGTGAGATGACCCCTACGTCGTTAATTCCTTGTTTTAAAGGCTGCATTTGATGTTAAGTGACGTCATTTTCTGTATAATTATTTGACGTTAAGTAGACATTACAGCCATATTTATCATAGTGATTTTCTTTTGTAATTTCCTTATTAAATCCATATTGTGGGCACTTTGCGTCAGTGTGTTGTGACTTTGGATGAATTAATTAACACCAATACTACTTTTAATAACAAATAAACTTCGGTGTTAAGTGAACTAAATATTGAACACTATTTGAATGTTTCAATAGAGGTTTTAAATCATGGCTTAAGGAAAAACAGCGTTGCAATAGCTCTTTTTCTGGATGTTGGTAAAGCTGTGTACTTGTGTCTACACCTGTAGCCTATGAATGTGTCCAGTATATTTAGTTTATATATGTGTACAGGTGTTTGGCTACAACACATTTCATTGGTATCTTTAAATAATACGTATAAGATATTCATATAATTGCATAGAAATTAGGTCTAAATGAGCATTGATTTAACTTAAATAGCAACTTTAAGATACTTATACATTGGCACTGTGGTTTGTGATTTCTAAAAGCCAACTGAACAACCTATACCTGGATTACTGATCACTTTAATACACACATCTACAACATGTTATTATCTGTGCGTTTCATGTATTTTCTACTGTAGATGTTTATATACTTATTGTTTTTACTTTGTTTACATTTTGTACCTATCTAACTATTATATTTCATATTGTGTATTATTTGTATTTTCTACTGTAGATATATTTACATGTGCTATTTTTACTTTATTAAGTTTATACTTGTTAAATATGTTAATGCCTAAACACACTGAAATACAAAATAGTTTCCCAATTTGGGATCAATAAACTATACATCTATCTTCAAAAATACAGATTTTCATAAAAGTCCCAAAACTACAATGTATTATGACACATCACAGAAACTAGGCCTCACTTCGCCATTTTACGGTGGATTTTAACTCAAAAAGCAACTTAGAGGTCATTATACATTAGTACCGCGAGTTACGACAAATGTAGCTTGTTAAAAACACTATGTTTCGATATCTAAGAGCCAAATAAATAACTAATAAACGGATTATTTCTCACTTTAATACACAGGAAAGCAGCTAGCCGCGTTGCTAACAACAATGCTAACGGAATGTGGCACTGAAAGCTAGCTCGTGCTAACCGCCATGTTGCTAACACAAGGCCTAAAGTTACACACAAACATCTGGAGGTGTTATTCTATGTATATTTTTTATAAAAACCTTGCTGATTTGCGCTTCAATAATAGCCACGATTTCCTTGGCGAAGTGCAGGTTCTCCTCGGCCAGGATGGTGAGCATGTTGATGTGCGGCTTGCTGTTGAACGTCAGGTCCTCCAGAGAGGAGAGGTACTCCCTGCAGGCGTCTTTATCCGCCATTACAACCACTGGAAGCTTACTGCAGCCCGCTGGGAACCATCAGCACACAGTCCGTCAACTCATTAGAGACACTTGTTCGGAGGGAAACAACAAAATGTCGCCGCTTTTTCGAGGTTATTTTAGTTTCAACCGTCGTGGTGCTCTTCGTCCTCCAACAACGAGATGAGGCCGCATACGTCACAGGAGGGGTTTTTATATGAGCCGTGACGTCACTTTAATCCCATTGGCTCGTGTGAGGTCGCGTGGACCGGGAGCTTGGTTTTAATTGGTTTAATAAAATAACTGTCAAACAAATTAGCCAATCAGACACAGCATACCTTTTATTCTTCCACAGAGCGGACATTTTTACATTGTTACTGCACGTAAAGAAGAGCCAAAAAAAGCTTAGCATTAATGAAGAAGCATTCATAAGATATTAAAGATAGAAGTAGAAGTTACACAATGTACAAAATACACATCCAGTACGAGGAACAGCTGTGATCAGACCCGGAAACCTTATTATGGGAAACATAACCATTACTGAAGTCTTTTTTTTCCGGTGTTTTATTTGATCAACCGTCGTCTTGTTCTTCATCTCCAACAACAAGATGAGGCTGCACACGGCACTGGAGGGTTTATATATGAGCTGTGACGTCACTTTAATCTCATTGGCTCGTGTCAGGTCGCCTTGGTGGACCGGGATCTTGGGTTGCGGTCGAATTGTCCAAAAATCAGCTCCTATCGTCTATTCCTATCCACTATTCCTTGACCTCTGTGTGAAACGTGTGAACTTTTGAAACAACATCCATAACATTCATCTGGCTGCAACTTAGACATTATTTATCTAATATATCATATTCCAATCACTTGTAGACTGTTATTGCACTATTTCACTATTTTACTATTTTTCTTTTTGTATTTACTTGCACTATTTTTCTGATTGTCAGTGTTATTGTGTTGCTCTGTTGGAGGAGCCTGTGACCTAAGTCATAACTACACTGGAGCTCTGTACGTATGACCAATAAAAGCCTTGAACCTTGAAGCGTCACAGGGTTAAAGGAGACCTATCATGCAAAATGCACTTTGTGATGTCTTTTATACATACATATGTGTCCCCGGTGTTCCAGGGAACTCACAAAGTGTCAGAAAACACAACCCTCTCTCTTTTCCTCCATACCCAAATCTCTAAAAACGGGGCTGCAACGGATTTGATACGGGTGGATTTTTTATTTGCACCTTTTTGACGTAATGTAGGTGCACTCCGCCTGATTGGTCAACTCTCCACCAATCAGGGGAATGAGAGGTTGGGCCATGTTGACTCTCCACTCGTAATCACAGCAAGCATGATAACATGACGCTCGTGCCGGGGCCGTGTCACGCCCCCCTCTTCCGCATGGGGGCGTGGTCAGCTGAATCAGACCTTGCAAAGACAGAGCTGGAGTGAGGCAAAATGAGGCATGGCTAAAATGCATGATCTGTTTCGTATTTTGAAAATTAAAACGTATTAATATACCTTATATATATATATATACCTTATATATTATTTAAATATAGCATGATAGGTCCCCTTTAAGGGATAGTGGATAGGAGAATTCATCGAGCCAAGGTTGCGGTCGAATAGTAGTTGTAACCGCAACCATAAAAAAAAAATCAACATTTTGAGAAATAGTCAAACTTCAGAAAAAATCCAAGAAAAGTCAAAATTATGAGAAACATTTTGAAATCAGAGAAAAAGTCAAAATATTGAGGAAAGTCAGAAATCTGAGAAAAGTCAAAATTATGAGAAAAAGTCGACCTAAGATTTTCATCGTCATAACTACACTGTAGCTATGTACGTATATGACCAATAAAATACTTGAACCTTGAAGCGTCACAGGGTTAAGGGATAGTGGATAGGAGAATTCATCGACCCAAGGTTGCGGTCAAATTGTAATTGTAACCGCAACCTTAAAAAAAAATCAACATTTTGAGAAATAGTCAAACTTCAGAAAAATCCAAGAAAAGTCAAAATTCTGAGAAAAGTCAAAATTCTGGGAAAAAGTCAAAATTATGAGAAAAAGTCTAAATTATGAGAAAATTCAGAAATCTGAGAAAAGCCAAAATATTGAGAAAAGTCAGAAATCTGAGAAAGGTCAAAATTATGAGAAAAGTCAGAAATCTGAGAAAGGTCAAAATTATGAGAAAAAGTCAAAATTATGAGAAAATTCAGAAATCTGAGAAAAGTCAAAATTATGAGAAACATTTTGAAATCTGAGAAAAAGTCAAAATTATGAGAAAAGTCAGAAATCTGAGAAAGGTCAAAATTATGAGAAAAGTCAGAAATCTGAGAAAAAGTCAAAATATTGAGGAAAGTCAGAAATCTGAGAAAAGTCAAAATTATGAGAAAAAGTCGACTTAAGATTTTCATCGTCATAACTACACTGGAGCTCTGTACGTATGACCAATACAAGTCTTGAACCTTGAAGTGTCACAGGGTTAAGGGATAGTGGATAGGAGAATTCATCGAGCCAATTAAAACCAAGGTTGCGGTCGAATTGTAATTGTAACCGTAACCTTGGTTTTAATTGGCTCGATGAATTAACGGTCACATAAATGAGCCAATAAGATCGAAGGAGTGTTGTGTTGTTACGTAACGGAAGAAGAAACGGAAGACATGTTTCCCAACACAGCAACACGAGGCAGAAGCGTGGCTGCGGTCGAATTGTCAGTTTATCTTAAGAGCTTTCCTAACGGAGTGAAATGACCCGGAAGTCCCTCAGTGGCAGCCATGATAAGAGCCGCTCAAATTCTCTAGACCAGTGCTTCTCAACCTTTTTTCAGTAATGTACCCCCTTTGAAACATTTTCTCAGCCAAGTACCCCCTGACCGACCCCGAAAATGGTTGATAGAAAAAGCCTATATAAATAATTACAATATAGTGATGTTCCATCTGTGTGTGATTTATTAACTCCTTCATGAATTACAACAAACTAAGGATATTTTCCTCTTTATGCAACTGATTTTTCAAAGGAGTTTTTCAATTGAAGTAATATATGTTTAACAAACTAATGAACAAAATTATATATTATGCAAAAACTATCAAATACAATACACACACATTATAATAAAATCCACTGTGGTGCCTGATACCATCCAAAACCCCAAGCATGAAGCAAAAAGCATTCAATTAGCAGTCTCTAATGTAGTGACCACAATGCATGAAAGGGTTAAAAAAAACACACACATTGTAACTGAAAAATGTTTGCAATTATAAACAAACTATGTAATAACACTGCAATGACACTATTTAGGAGTTTTAGGTGCATTCAAATGCATTTGAAAATCGAACATACAATTTAGTGTCAAAACATTGGCAGTTATATGCCATCAGCCTGCTCCTCCCTCGAGAGAGCCAGCACACTTCTGTGTAGCAGTAGTTGTGTGTGTAGCAGTGTGTAGCAGTAGTTGTGTGTGTAGCAGTAGTTGTGTGTGTAGTTGTGTGTGTAGCAGTAGTTGTATGTGTAGCAGTAGTTGTGTGTGTAGCAGTAGTTGTATGTGTTCAGCTTCTGTGTAGCAGTAGTTGTGTGGGTAGCAGTAGTTGTGTGTGTAGTTGTGTGTGTAGCAGTAGTTGTGTGTGTAGCAGTAGTTGTGTGTGTTCAGCTTCTGTGTAGCAGTAGTTGTGTGTGTAGCAGTAGTTGTGTGTGTAGTTGTGTGTGTAGCAGTAGTTGTGTGTGTAGTTGTGTGTGTAGCAGTAGTGTGTGTAGCAGTAGTTGTGTGTGTAGCAGTGTGTAGCAGTAGTTGTGTGTGTAGCAGTGTGTAGCAGTAGTTGTGTGTGTAGCAGTAGTTGTGTGTGTAGCATAGTTGTGTGTGTAGCAGTAGTTGTGTGTGTAGCAGTGTGTAGCAGTAGTTGTGTGTGTAGCAGTAGTTGTGTGTGTAGCAGTAGTTGTGTGTGTAGCAGTAGTTGTGTGTGTAGCAGTGTGTAGCAGTAGTTGTGTGTGTAGCAGTAGTTGTGTGTGTAGCAGTGTGTAGCAGTAGTTGTGTGTGTAGCAGTAGTTGTGTGTGTAGCAGTGTGTAGCAGTAGTTGTGTGTGTAGCAGTAGTTGTGTGTGTAGCAGTAGTTGTGTGTGTAGCAGTGTGTAGCAGTAGTTGTGTGTGTAGCAGTAGTTGTGTGTGTAGCAGTGTGTAGCAGTAGTTGTGTGTGTAGCAGTAGTTGTGTGTATAGCAGTGTGTAGCAGTAGTTGTGTGTAGCAGTAGTTGTGTGTGTTCAGCTTCTGTGTATCAGTAGTTGTGTGTGTAGCAGTAGTTGTGTGTGTTCAGCTTCTGTGTATCAGTAGTTGTGTGTGTAGCAGTAGTTGTGTGGTGTAGCAGTAGTTGACGGCGGTCTGTTCTACTGGATTAACAACGTGTCACATGTTCTGAATTGACCAATCAGAATCGAGTATTCAACTAAACCATGTAATAAAAATGTCTGTTTGTTACTGATAGCCAGATCCTTTTCTAATTAAAATAAAAAGTACTCTGAGAACTTCATTTAGCCTCCGTAGTGTTTATGGTTGAATGTGGGCCGCGAACATTTTTTAGATTCTTCAGTGGAAAAAGGTTGGGAACCCCTGCTCTAAGGAATGCAGACATTAATGCCCCGACCACACAGAGACGAAAACGAACTGAAGTCGTTTTCAAAAAAGTCTTCTGTCCACACGAAAACGCTCGACCCGCTGGAGGCGCTGTAGTACATATGCCGGGCCTGTAAGTGGCGCTGTACCTCCGCCACAAAATACACCAAAAGATGCGAATAAGACCGATGACGATTATTATTATATTATATTATTATTGTTGCTGATGGTTGTGGGAGAGGAGCTGTAGAGTTTGCACTAACATCTGTATCATGGTCAGTAGCGTCTGGAGCACGAACAAAACCCTGTGATCCGCCATTGTTGTTTTGTTGGCAAAACGCATCATCAATGACGCGGGTGACGCGGGGGTGAGCAGGAGAGGTGGGGAGAGGTGGGGCTATGGCGTCATCGTTTCAGGAGTTGATCCTATAGGGCGTACACACGGAGTTTCGTCTCCAGACTTACCCACTTTGGGAGCCGTTATCAAAGTGTATCGGTTTCGGGCTCCGAAGCCGCGGCTCCGTGTCGGCCTCGTGTGGACGAACCGTCTATAGGATAGAGAACGTTAGCGGATACAACTGATATCGTCTCCGTGTGGACGGGGCCTAAGGCTCTCCATGCAGCAAGAAGATGTTTCCTGGACTCCTTGACCACTCCTCTTCTTCCTTTTGTGTCTGATTCTGTGAATATAAGACCCTTTGCAAATCTCCTGACTTCTGTACTTCCCTGCAGACGGCTTGAAACTCAAAAGAGGAATAGTTTCGATGAAAACTTCAAGGTACCATGTGGTCAGATTATAATTTTCCAAAGGGGGTTCGTTCAGCATGAAACACTTGAAATATCTAAAAGACAAGTTAAACAAGAAAGTAGAAAGAAAGTGAGGTCAAAGGATCTATTTCTGCTAAAAAGTGAGCAATGATTGAGAGTCAGAGCTCAACATTTCAGATGTGTCTCACACTGTGACTTTAATTCATGTTCCTTTGCTTTTAATGAGTGCTTTTAAATGTCCTTTCATAATATGTTTCTGAATGCTCTTAATGTCTTGTAAAGCACTTTGAATTGCCTCGTGATGAAAGGGCTGTATGAATAAACGTGCCTTGCCTTTATCGTTTTACCTTCTTGTGAGACTAAACTCTAAAAGATTGTCTTATTTCAAGAATCTTCATTTCAGTATAACGGAAAGGTTTCCTCACCATTTCATTATTATTTGTTAGCTTGTCTCGGTTCATTTCCACCACACACACACAAGATGAATAAAGACAGAAGCTCTTGTTTTTATCCACTCCCTTTATTATATTTTTTGTGATTCTGATTGATAGCAATAAGCTCCAGTTTGCAGTGCAGGTACATTTCACTTCTTCCTCCAGAGACCTGGAACATGGTGAAAGAAAGAACGCTGGACGTAGTAAACATTTGTCCCACAGCGTTCTCTGAGAAATGCAGCTTTTAACTTCATTAACTTCTGCTGATAATCCACATTTCAATCCTTCCCTTCAGTGTTTTCCTTCTTAAGCTAACTCTGCTTCAGGCTGGGCACATTTAAATAGGATGGTAAACAAGAGATTATATTGTAAATTAAACCCTTTTATGATTAATTTTCTTCAGTAGAGACTTCACTAATATGTAAACATAGTAAATTTAAAAATCTACTACATATGTTCCATGAATCATGGTCTAAATCACGGATAAATGAGTTGCTAATAGGAATAAAGTCATAATATTGGTACCACAGCGTTCTCTGAGAAATGCAGCTTTTAGCTTCATCTTCATTAACTTGATAATCCACATTTCAATCCGTCCCTTCAGTGTTTTCCTTCTTAAGCTAACTCTGCTTCAGGCTGGGCACATTTAACAAATTCAAAGTATTTAATACATATAAGCAGAAATCATATATACGAGAAGAAACCCTCTAAACCCTTTTGATTATTTTTCACCATAAAGAAGTTACATCTCAGAATAACTGGAATCATCAGGAATAATCTCAGACCAAGATGATCCGATTTCTGGAGATTTCCGCTTTTTTTTTAATCGAGACAAAGTCGGGAATCATCTGAGGAAACAAGCAGGAAAACTGATGAGTCATGATTTATATTGGAGTCATTCAACAAGGATGTCATTAGTTCAAATGAATGCAGGTCGCACCATGTAAGGCTCTTTAATGAGTCCAGGCCATCGTGATGAGGGCAGCGTTTCCTTCTGCAAATCTAGCAGATCTACGCCTCCTGCGAGCACCCCCCCCACAGCTCTGTAGACAGACAGGAAGTTAGCTTCACAGACAGGAAGTTAGCTTCACAGACAGGAAGTTAGCCTCACAGACAGGAAGTTAGCTTCACAGACAGGAAGTTAGCTTTCAGTTTAAACCCCACTCAGTGGGTCCCACTGTAAACATTATTCGAACTATAGTTGACCGTTAATAATTAATGAAATACACTGACATTGGCCGCCTTTAGCTTAGCGGTGGTGACGTGAAGTCATGTGACCGTGCTGTAGTTCCTTTATAGCCCAACAGTAGCCACCTTTAGCTTAGCGGTGGTGACGTGAAGTCATGTGACCGTGCTGTAGTTCCTTATAGCCCAACATTAGCCACCTTTAGCTTAGCGGGGTGACGTGAAGTCATGTGACCGTGCTGTAGTTCCTTTATAGCCCAACATTAGCTTTTTACTTCAGAAATCATAAAGAGGCGTTAATATGTGGAGATTATCCCGCTGAACTAAACGTGTAAGAATCATAAATGTTTGTTTGACACAGAGATTATTTTCTGACATAATCCCAAAAAGAAATCCCATTGGACCAGGGAGATGCTGCCTTCAGGGTCCAACACAGAAATATCACATTGTGCATCAATGTATTTGGATGTTTGATGATTACTTCCATCTAAAATGATAACACTTTGGTTAACGTTAGCTGATCTACTTTTTCCAACAGAAACACTGGTCTTCTTCGACGTCCTTTAAACTGCGATAATAATCCTGTAATATAACACCATGAATAAGGAGTACTTTTACTTGAGGTGTATTAGTACTCACCGGAGTGCAGGCCTGGCCCTGTGTGGGGCACAGCTCCAGTTTGCAGTGCAGGTAGATTTCACTGCTTCCTCCAGAGAACTCGAACATGTTGAAGGAGAAAACGCTGGACGTTCCCTGTCCGTTTCCCTGCATCTGCACCGTATCATCAGCAGGGTTCGGACATCTGCCCGGAGACAGGAAATACACAAGATGAAGTCTCAGAGTTCATTTTGTTCTAACTGTCAGAGTTTATTTCCTCACCCGTTGATGATGAGGTCATATCGCAGCGAATCATCAGGTGACGCCTGATTGGTTGCCCAGCAGGAGTCTGTCACCATGGCGACCATGTTGGCGTCCAGCCCCCCGCCGCCAGCTGCAGCCAGACCTTCTGGTTCAGCAGGATCTCCGTGTTCGGGCCGACCGGCTGCAGGAGGCCGGCGTCGCTGAAGGAGCTCATCGTCAGAGTGTAGTTCCACACTCCAGATACAAGCTGCTGCACCACAGAGCTACACACACACACACACACACACACACACACACACACACACACACACACACACACACACACACACACACACACACACACACACACACACACACACACACACACACACACACACACACACACACACACACACACACACACACACACACACACACACACACAGTTTAGCAGTGTGACGCTTGGAGCTGTGGTACATTAAGGACCAGGTGACGCTCACCTATCTTGGATCCTGAAGGACACACTCCTGACCTCTGGCTGTGTGTACTGTTGGATTTTGGAGCACCACCCCTCTGAGTGGTTGAAGGTTCAAGCCCGCTCCGCGCCGTTCGTTTGATGAGTGGTCTGCTATGAAAGGAAGAGCTCAGACACAGAGATATGAGATTAACAATAAGCTGATTTAATGGTAGAAAACAACAGTACAATATAACGAAGTACTAATATAACGAAGTACTTCGGGCCTCCGCTCTTCCACCGTGCGCTGTACGTATCAGACAGTCAGACCGAACAGAGGCGCCCGCGGGTACAGAATTCACAATATTTATGCACACAAATGCAGAGGAGTTCTGTGGGAGGAGTTGTGTCGGTTGCTCCTCCCTAGGTGTTCATCCATTGGTGGACTCACTCCTGGGCGAATCAGAGTGAGTCAGCCATAGCCGTGGGGAGTTTGGATCTCCTGCGCCGCCGATCAGTCCCAGGCCATCTTTTATGGCAGCCATAAAATAAACAATTCTGGGTTGAACGGGGGGTGAGGTACCAATCCTTATCTTCGTTTCTCTCAGTACAATCTCTGCATAGACTCAATGGTGTCAGTTTTATTACCTTTCTCCTGCGACCCCCCCCCCCTCCTATCCGGCCATTAAAAAGCCGGGGGGCGACTGGATCGTGTGTGCGTGACTACATTCCTAAGTCACGCACACACAATTGAGCACAGCAAACAAAGGAAAATAAGAACATTTGGTCTAGTTTCATAAGCATACATTTTACACAGACGATATGTGGGGCCAAAGTTATAATTATACCTAACAGGTTATACAGATTCCTTTAGTACTTGCAGGAGAAGTCGATCTGGATCTGGTCGCTGCGGATGATGACTCCGCCTGATGAGCTGTTCGAGGACATGATGGAGTTCTTGTAGACGATCTGGCTGTTGTTTCTCTGCAATGTGACAGAAAATGAGTTCATTTAACGGCCGCGGCCACATTATTCCAGTGCTCACTGCTGACGGTTCCATCCTGACAGAGAACGGTCAGTGTTGGAGTTCACAGTCCAAACCATCCAGGTCATAAATCACATGGTCTCTAATCAATAAAGGGAACTAGAGGAGATGCTCTCCCAGTATTTAATTAAAGTTAAACAGGGTGACTGAAGCCTGTGCCTTCCCTTCCATCGATCTTAAAGAGGCAGAACAACCTTCCAGCTCTTCTGAGTGCTGCAGGTGTCAATAACCAACTGAACAGGACTCAGTCAAAGCAGCTTTAAAATGCTTCTCGTTTGCCCAAAGATGCTCTGAAAATAACCCGCCATGAGTCTAGAGGAAGTGATAACCACGCACCATGACCTCCGTCCCGCAGGGGGCGCTTCTGTTGAAGCTGAAGGTCACCAAGTGGCTCTGGGGGTCCATGTGGCCCTTGCAGCTGGGGTCTTTGAGGTGTAAGGTGGAGAAGTCGATGCCTTTGTCGTCCAGCAGACATCCAGCCAGAACCACAGAGGCCGAGTCCTGCCTGCAGACCGTGGGATCGCCTGCAACACACCGACACTTCAACGACACACCGACACTTCAACGACACACCGACACTTCAACCACACACCGACACTTCAACCACACACCGACACTTCAACCACACACCGACACTTCAACGACACACCCACACTTCAACGACACACCGACACTTCAACGACACACCGACACTTCAACCACACACCGACACTTCAACGACACACCGACACTTCAACCACACACCGACACTTCAACGACACACCCACACTTCAACGACACACCCACACTTCAACGACACACCGACACTTCAACGACACACCCACACTTCAACCACACACGACACTTCAACGACACACCGACACTTCAACGACACACCGACACTTCAACGACACACCGACACTTCAACGACACACCGACACTTCAACCACACACCGACACTTCAACGACACACCGACACTTCAACGACACACCGACACTTCAACCACACACCGACACTTCAACGACACACCGACACTTCAACGACACACCGACACTTCAACGACACACCGACACTTCAACGACACACCGACACTTCAACGACACACCGACACTTCAACGACACACCCACACTTCAACATGGACTAACAGGCAGTTACTGCCAGAGTTATCTTATTCTGGGATATGATCCAGGCAACAACCGTTTCTAATTAAATTCAAAAATATGTTTTTCTGCCAAAGAGGCAAACAGCTGCCAGATGTTTGGATAACTAAAGTCTATGTGCATCCTTTAGGTGTATCATCATACATGCTCTTTTGTTCCATTCTAGCATATTCCTTAGCTCTGGTCAGGATGAAATATACTGGGAGGATAATGTCAGCGATGTTATCAGTAACTAACGGTATAAAGAACATGTGATGCGTTCAGGAGCGCCTCTCTACCAGCTCCGTACCTAAAGACTTGGTGGCCCTGTACTTGGAGGCGAACCCAGCCCGACAGAGGCAGCGAGACGACGACCACATCTCTGCTCCACAGAACTCATGATCACTGCAGGGCTGCTGACAGAGAGGGGGGGGGCTGCACACACACAGGTATAATTATAATGCACCTTGCTAAGCGGGCATCACAAAGATGCTTCACCACAACACAGCATAAGACATGAGGAGTAGATGATTCTCAAAGACTCGCATATAACAGATGAAAAACATTAGGAACGAACATTAGAATTCTGCTTACATGCTTCAGTGTGAATGCTTTAACTGTTTGTAAAGGTCCCTTTTGCTGATCATAGTACCTCTCTGACAATAATAAAAGTGAGGTGAAAGAGGGTCTGATACCTCATTCACACCAACGCAACTCCGGTTCCAGCTCCTCTAGAGCTTTTCAGGTTCAGAACCGGTTCTTCGGTTTAGCTCCGGCTCTTTTCACACCGCTCAGAGCCCGACTGGTGCTGCGTCATTGCGTCATCGTTTGCGTCATGACGTAGCCGTTCTATTTCGTATATGGCTTCGCCCTCTAAGGCTATCGCTATTGGGTAATCCCCTGCGCACCCGCGCAGCACTGAAACACTTGTAGTCCACGCCCACCCGCAAGGTGGGCCCCACCCTCGGGCTCCTTCCGGTATAAATAGGAAGGAGGCCCGACAATCTGCTCCCTCTTTTTCTTCAGCACCCCGTAAAATACTGAAGCACAAGAGACACTTCGATTAGCAAACATGAGTACCAACTGTGTGAGAGATTGTCCGTCATGTGGCTTTGGTATATCATGAGCTACGACCAGCACACGTCATGCGAATCCTGCCTGGGGTCAGAGCACGCGTACGAGGCTCTCAGCCAGCAGGTCGCATGCACCCACTGTGCCCGTCTCTCCTCGGACGACAGGAAGCGCAGAGTGGACGCTCTCGCTGCTGCGGCCGAGGAGGACGATTGGCCCGTCCAGGCTTTCGAGCCTGTGGGCGGCAGCCTCATGTCCCTGGAGCCGAGTGCCGGGCAGGGTCGGACGACTCCTACCCACCTCCCTCCACGGTTCACCGTGCGGTTCTCCCCTCCCTCTTCTCCCCCGGATGGGGGAGACAGAGTCGGAGCAGGGTGCCGGCTTGACGGCCGAGCACGCGGCCCCCTTCTCCGTCATCACGCTGCCGGCGATAGGTGGCATCCTGGGGGAACTGCCGGAGATCATATGCAAGGCGGCCGCCTGCAGAGGTCTCCCCGTTCCCCTAGCTGAGCAGGGGGTGCAGACGGTCAGGAGTGATCCGATCTGGCCACGCTTTCCCGCCATCAGGAGGTAAGTATGTCGCCCGCCAGGCCGACCGGGTGCACCAGTGTGCCTTTCAGGTGTCGGCGGCGGCGAACAACATCGCGCTGCTCTCCAACTCGGTGGTGACGCTGGTGGAGCGGTCCACCACCTTGGCCGCGGAGGAGATCAGCAAGGCGGCCAGCACGGCGCTCACACTGTGCGCGTCCGTTGCTGTCTCCCAGGCAAGGATCGCCGCGTGGGTGACGCAGATTCAGCGCCACCTCTGGCTGCAACAGGCGTCTGTTACGGAGACGGCCAGGAAGGTGCTACTGGATGCTCCAATCAGCCCGGACGGGCTGTTCGGACCCCAGTTCCACGCCATGGTGGAGTCCATGAAGGCGGCTGCAGAACAGGCGGACGACATCCGCCAGCACGTTAGCTGGCTCCAGCCTGCGGGGCGGCCACAGCGGCACCAACGCCCGCAGCAGCCGCAGCAGCCGCAGCGTCCAACCCGGCCACAGCGGCAGGCGGAGAGACGCACACAGCAACCGCAGCCGCGGCGTCAGGAGCTCGCCCGTCGGCGGCGGCAGGGGCTCCGCCCCGCGTCTCCGCTCCCCCGCCACCCCAGAGACAGAGGGGTCTTCCGGCGGTGAGTCAACGGGGAGTGAGGCACTCCTGCTCCTGGTCTGCTCCGCGAGAGACTCCGAGGAAGCAAAGCCGCTTCTGACGTGTTGGGGGGGGTTGTGAGATAAATGAAATGGGTTCATTTTCCAACTTGTTGTCTGAGGCATCAGTATCAAGTGTTTCTCACATATCCCCCACTCTACCAGCTGCCTATAACCTATCGGTTAGTAGCCAGCAGGGCTCGTTGAAAAAACCTGCAGTTTTTAATCTATGGGTTAATAAACTGCGGAGTTCGCTAACTAAGCCAGCTGCCACCAATATGTTGATTAGTAGGCAGCAGGGCTCGCTGCAGAAGTCTGCTGGTTTTAACCTATGGGTTAATAAACCGCAGAGCTCGCAGCATTCCTCTGTCCGAGATACGCCTCCTACACACGGTCATAATAAGCCCATGAGTGCAGTTATGACGCCTCATGTGGACGTCACTGCACACACCTCCACTCATCCCCTGAGCGTGTACACGCCTCATGATGAGAGCCGGAGTGAAACGCAGCGTGTAGAGGCTCCCTCACAGCCCTTTCGCTCCAGGCCCACCTTGGGTTGCCTCACGGGCAGCGGCGGCGAGGGCTCTGACGTGGCTCGTCACCATGACGACCACAACACATCTCGAGCACGTGCGCCCGCTCTCAGAGTGTTTCTCAGAGTGGCAGCGAGTGTGTCTGATGGACAGATGGATGAGCAGGTTGATCAGCAGAGGGTACACCCTGCAGTTCACCTCTCCCCCCCACAGTTCAATGGGATACAGGAAACAATCCTGTCATCCCAGGAACAGTGTCTTGCGCTCCAGTCAGAGCTGCGGGAACTCCTGTTGAAAGAGGCTATTTCCAGGGTTCCTCAAGGGGAAGAAAATCAGGGGTATTACTCCCGCTATTTTCTTATCCCGAAGAAGACAGGGGGAATGAGACCCATCCTCGATCTGTCAGTTTTCAACAAGGCAATAATGAAAAGGCCTTTTCACATGCTGACGATCAAACAGGTGCTGGAGTGTGTTCACCAGGGGGACTGGTTCACCTCTATAGACCTGAAGGATGCTTACTTCCACGTACCCATCATCCCGAAACACAGGAAATTCCTGCGTTTCTCATTCCAGGGAATATCGTACCAGTACAACCGTCTGCCATTCGGTTATTCCCTGGCTCCTCGCACCTTTTCAAAGTGTGTAGAGACGGCGCTGCAGCCGCTACACAGAGGAGGGATGAGAGTACTATTTTACCTGGACGACCTGCTGTTGCTGGCTCGCTCCAGGGAGGAAGTTGCTTTACAGACGGTACAGCTCGTATCACATCTGTCAAAGCTGGGTTTCATAATAAACTGGAAGAAGAGCCGCCCTCTTCCCTCCCAGAGTATTGTTTACCTGGGTGTGGAATTGAACTCAGCCCGCATGAGAGCGCGACTCTCACAGCAGAGAGTGGAGGCACTGACAGCTCTTCTCCAACGCGTCACACCTCGCAGCGTGGTGACAGCCCTCTCCGTGATGCAGCTGCTGGGCATGATGGCAGCTGGTCACGTGGTGATCCCCCTGGGTCTCCTTCACATGAGGATACTCCAGAGGTGGTTTATTCGCCTGCGCATCGACCCCGTGCGACAGAAGAGGCGCATGGTGGCCATCCCTCCTTCCGTGGGTTCAGACTTAACCTATTGGAAAAGTCCCCACGTGCTGTCAGCGGGTGTGCCCCTGGGCAGAGTTACGTCACACATCTCGGTGTTCACAGACGCATCTCTCTCAGGGTGGGGAGGAACGTGTATGTCGCAGGCAGTGGGGGGACAGTGGCCGGCTCACATGTCCCTCCACATAAACGTGCTGGAATTGCTCTCCGTACGGAGAGTAATCCAGCATTTTGCCCCGTTGCTGCGGAATCAGCATGTGTTGATTCGCACAGAAAACAAAGCCGCGGCAGCCTACATCAATCGCCAGGGCGGAGTACGCTCAGCGCAGCTTCTGAAAAACTGCAGAGTTCGCTAACTAAGCCAGCTGCCACCAATCTGTTGATTAGTAGGCAGCAGGGCTCGCTGCAGAAGTCTGCTGGTTTTAACCTATCGGTTAATAAACCGCAGAGCTCGCGGCATTCCTCTGTCCGAGATACGCCTCCTACACACGGTCATAATAAACCCATGAGAGCAGTTATGACGCCTCATGTGGACGTCACTGCACACACCTCCACTCATCCCCTGAGTGTACACACCTCATGATGAGAGCCGGAGTGAAACGCAGCGTGTGGAGGCTCCCTCACAGCCCTTTCGCTCTAGGCCCACCTTGGGTTGCCTCACGGGCAGCGGCGGCGAGGGCTCTGACGTGGCTCGTCGCCATGACGACCACAACACATCTCGAGCATGTGCGCCCGCTCTCAGAGTGTTTCTCAGAGTGTTAGCGCGTGTGTCTGATGGACAGACGGATGAGCAGGCTGATCAGCAGAGGGTGCACCCTGCAGTTCGCCTCTCCCCCCCACAGTTCAAGGGGATACAGGAAACACTTTTATGCCAAAGGTCATCACAAGCTCTTTTAAGTCAAGAGTGATCACCCTGGATGGCTTCTTTCCCCTCCTCACAAGTCGGAGGAAGAAGCCACGTCTCATCTCTCTGTCCGGTGCGCGCGCTGGCCTGCTATGTGGCGCGCACGGCTGCCTTGCGCCGTTCTCAGCGCCTGTTTGTGCATTACAGAGAGCGCTCGATCGGGCAGCCTCTGTCTGCACAACGGCTGTCACACTGGCTGTGTGAGGCTGTGTCACAGGCGTATGTCTCCTCTGGGGCGGATCCCCCGGAGAACATCAGTGCGCACTCCACCAGAGGAATTTCCTCCTCCACGGCTTTGCACGGAGGAATGTCAGTGGAAGACATTTGCACTGCTGCATCTTGGTCTTCCCCCTGTTCATTTATTCAATTTTATTTGAGGGATGTCTCCCATTCCTCTCTGACACACCCTGTGCTGAGTGTCCTGTCAGAACCTCTCTCCTGCCTCTCGGCACACGAAGAGCGGCCCCTTTCCCCTCTTATGAGAGGGATGTTTCCTTGTTTCCTCTGACACATTTTGTACGGAGTGTCTTGTCAGAGTGAGTGATGTCAGGGATCCAGCTGTGTGCTCTCTCCTGCCTGTCTACACGCAGAGAGTTGCCCGTGTTCCCCCTCTTTTTGTCGCTGGGCAAAGTGTGACCTTCGTCTCTACTTATCACAGCGGCGGGTATGTATTGTTCCCAGCCAGCGTCCCTCATGGTAAATATTCATGTTATGCTATATTCCAGGGACTGTGATGCGCCATTCGCATGGCGCAATAGGCAGGGGTTATTATCTGAGCAGGTGTGTCTGTGCTTCCAGTACCGGGGGGACCAGTGGGGCGCAGACTACATCTTGCTTCGCCCTTAACCCAATAGCGATAGCCTTAGAGGGCGAAGCCATATACGAAATAGAACTGAAGTTACCTACTGTAACTCCAGCTTCTATGAGTATTGGCGTAGCCCTCTAAGTTCTGGGCCCCACTGGCTCCACGAATAGCTGAAGAAAAGTTTTTTTGTGTGGGAGCAGATTGTCGGGCCTCCTTCCTATTTATACCGGAAGGGAGCCCGAGGGTGGGGCCCACCTTGCGGGTGGGCGTGGACTACAAGCTTTTCAGTGCTGCGCGGGTGCGCAGGGGATTACCCAATAGCGATAGCCTTAGAGGGCTACGCCAATACTCATAGAAGCTGGAGTTACAGTAGGTAACTTCAGTTTGCGTGCCTGCTTCATAAAGCCAAACCGCGCGGAAACCCCTCACAGCTCACAGCGACAACAACAACAATGGCCGATTGTGTTGAAGCGCTACTCGTTTTGGTTTTGGTAGCTGGTCTCTTCAGTGGACCACTGCTGCTTGTTAAGTTTCTCCATCGTTGTGTACAAACTGGATAAAACGCGGGCTTTGTGTTGTTGTTCAGGAGTTGATCCCGCCCCCGCCCCTGCCCCCCCCCGCCGCCTCGACGTAAGCGTGACGTATGCGGTGCTTTTGCTCTAGCCGGAGAATTTTTTGGTGCTTGAAACTAACCGGATTCCGGAGCTAAGAGGCTGCTCCGCTGCGGTGTGAACAGGAAAACCCGTGCTTTTCAAGCTCCAGCTCCGAACCGGCCCTGAAACACCGTTGGTGTGAATGAGGTATTACAGCAGCCAGAAGTTGACCTCCAGTCCTCCAGCGTCACATTGGCTTCCAGGCTGCAGGCCTTGGCGTAAGCCTCCAAAAAGTGGCAGTCGACCCCATCCACTGACGGGTATCTGCACAGAGTGTGTGTGCAGGCGCTGATGAACGGCTCTGGGTCGGTGTGGTTGTGACAGGCGGAGAAGGGAGGCTGCCTCATGAGATTACAGCTGTTCAGAGGGAAGGTGGGGGGGTGGTCAGTGCTCTGAACATTGTTACGTGAGTTCTGCTTCCAGAAACATCCCTGCTCATGTGACCGTGCTTTACAGGATGAATGTGTAAGTGTTGAGTGTCTTTATGGCTCAGATCTTACTGGTCAGTTGAGCTGGTGCAGTTGATGGAGCTGTCGATGGTGTCTTGTTGCTGAATCTCACAGCTAGAGGGAGACAAACATCACATTTTAAACCTATAACGCATCATGAGAAACAGTCTGCTGCCGTCTGACAGACGTTACCAAAGCATCCGGATAAAAACAACCAGATTCAGAGACAGCTTCATCCCGCAGGCAATAAGACTGTTAAACAACTGAACTGCTGAACAATTTCATAATAATTATTTTTGTATTACCTTTAATATAGTATATTTTATATTGGTTAATATTGTCTGCTTATCTGTATTATTGTGTTGCATTGTTGGAGAAGCCTGTGACCTAAGATTTTCAACGACATAATTACTCTGTAGCTATGTTAGTTTGACAATAAAGAACCTTGAACCTTGAGCTGGTATCAGTCAGACTAAGGGGTACCCGGGGGTCTGAAGAAAGAGACCATATCATTAGAAACAGCTGATATCAGTCAGACTAAGGGGTACCCGGGGGTCTGAAGAAGAGGACCATATCATTAGAAACAGCTGATGTCAATCAGACTAAGGGGTACCCGGGGGTCTGAAGAAGAGGACCATATCATTAGAAACAGCTGATATCAGTCAGACTAAGGGGCACCCGGGGGTCTGAAGGAAGAGGACCATATCATTAGAAACAGCTGATGTCAATCAGACTAAGGGGTACCCGGGGGTCTGAAGGAAGAGGACCATATCATTAGAAACAGCTGATATCAGTCAGACTAAGGGGTACCCGGGGGTCTGAAGGAAGAGGACCATATCATTAGAAACAGCTGATGTCAATCAGACTAAGGGGTACCCGGGGTCTGAAGGAAGAGGACCATATCATTAGAAACAGCTGATATCAGTCAGACTAAGGGGTACCCGGGGGTCTGAAGAAAGAGGACCATATCATTAGAAACAGCTGATATCAGTCAGACTAAGGGGTACCCGGGGGTCTGAAGGAAGAGGACCATATCATTAGAAACAGCTGATATCAGTCAGACTAAGGGGTACCCGGGGGTCTGAAGGAAGAGGACCATATCATTAGAAACAGCTGGTATCAGTCAGACTAAGGGGTACCCGGGGGTCTGAAGGAAGAGGACCATATCATTAGAAACAGCTGGTATCAGTCACACTAAGGGGTACCCGGGGGTCTGAAGGAAGAGGACCATATCATTAGAAACAGCTGATGTCAATCAGACTAAGGGGTACCCGGGGGTCTGAAGGAAGAGGACCATATCATTAGAAACAGCTGATATCAGTCAGACTAAGGGGTACCCGGGGGTCTGAAGGAAGAGGACCATATCATTAGAAACAGCTGATGTCAGTCAGACTAAGGGGTACCCGGGGGTCTGAAGGAAGAGGACCATATCATTAGAAACAGCTGATGTCAGTCAGACTAAGGGGTACCCGGGGGTCTGAAGGAAGAGGACCATATCATTAGAAACAGCTGATATCAGTCAGACTAAGGGGTACCCGGGGGTCTGAAGGAAGAGGACCATATCATTAGAAACAGCTGATATCAGTCAGACTAAGGGGTACCCGGGGGTCTGAAGAAAGAGGACCATATCATTAGAAACAGCTGATATCAGTCAGACTAAGGGGTACCCGGGGGTCTGAAGGAAGAGGACCATATCATTAGAAACAGCTGATGTCAATCAGACTAAGGGGTACCCGGGGGTCTGAAGGAAGAGGACCATATCATTAGAAACAGCTGATATCAGTCAGACTAAAGGGTACCCGGGGTCTGAAGGAAGAGGACCATATCATTAGAAACAGCTGGTATCAGTCAGACTAAGGGGTACCCGGGGGTCTGAAGGAAGAGGACCATATCATTAGAAACAGCTGATGTCAGTCAGACTAAGGGGTACCCGGGGGGTCTGAAGGAAGAGGACCATATCATTAGAAACAGCTGATGTCAGTCAGACTAAGGGGTACCCGGGGGTCTGAAGAAAGAGGACCATATCATTAGAAACAGCTGATGTCAGTCAGACTAAGGGGTACCCGGGGGTCTGAAGGAAGAGGACCATATCATTAGAAACAGCTGATATCAGACAGACTAAGGGGTACCCGGGGGTCTGAAGAAAGAGGACCATATCATTAGAAACAGCTGATGTCAGTCAGACTAAGGGGTACCCGGGGGTCTGAAGGAAGAGGACCATATCATTAGAAACAGCTGATATCAGTCAGACTAAGGGGCACCCGGGGGTCTGAAGGAAGAGGACCATATCATTAGAAACAGCTGATATCAGTCAGACTAAGGGGTACCCGGGGGTCTGAAGAAAGAGGACCATATCATTAGAAACAGCTGATATCAGTCAGACTAAGGGTACCCGGGGGTCTGAAGGAAGAGGACCATATCATTAGAAACAGCTGATGTCAATCAGACTAAGGGGTACCCGGGGGTCTGAAGGAAGAGGACCATATCATTAGAAACAGCTGATATCAGTCAGACTAAGGGGTACCCGGGGGTCTGAAGAAGAGGACCATATCATTAGAAACAGCTGATATCAGTCAGACTAAGGGGTACCCGGGGTCTGAAGGAAGAGGACCATATCATTAGAAACAGCTGATATCAGTCAGACTAAGGGGTACCCGGGGGTCTGAAGAAAGAGGACCATATCATTAGAAACAGCTGATATCAGTCAGACTAAGGGTACCCGGGGGTCTGAAGAAAGAGGACCATATCATTAGAAACAGCTGATATCAGTCAGACTAAGGGGTACCCGGGGGTCTGAAGGAAGAGGACCATATCATTAGAAACAGCTGATATCAGTCAGACTAAGGGGTACCCGGGGTCTGAAGGAAGAGGACCATATCATTAGAAACAGCTGATATCAGTCAGACTAAGGGGTACCCGGGGGTCTGAAGGAAGAGGACCATATCATTAGAAACAGCTGATGTCAATCAGACTAAGGGTACCCGGGGGTCTGAAGGAAGAGGACCATATCATTAGAAACAGCTGATATCAGTCAGACTAAGGGGTACCCGGGGGTCTGAAGGAAGAGGACCATATCATTAGAAACAGCTGATGTCAGTCAGACTAAGGGGTACCCGGGGGGGTCTGAAGGAAGAGGACCATATCATTAGAAACAGCTGATGTCAGTCAGACTAAGGGGTACCCGGGGGGGTCTGAAGGAAGAGGACCATATCATTAGAAACAGCTGATGTCAATCAGACTAAGGGGTACCCGGGGGTCTGAAGGAAGACCATATCATTAGAAACAGCTGGTATCAGTCAGACTAAGGGGTACCCGGGGGTCTGAAGGAAGAGGACCATATCATTAGAAACAGCTGATATCAGTCAGACTAAGGGGTACCCGGGGGTCTGAAGGAAGAGGACCATATCATTAGAAACAGCTGATGTCAGTCAGACTAAGGGGTACCCGGGGGTCTGAAGGAAGAGGACCATATCATTAGAAACAGCTGATATCAGTCAGACTAAGGGGTACCCGGGGGTCTGAAGGAAGAGGACCATATCATTAGAAACAGCTGATATCAGTCAGACTAAGGGGTACCCGGGGGGGTCTGAAGGAAGAGGACCATATCATTAGAAACTATAGGTTACTAACGTAACCCCAGTTCTCAGAGTAACATGAAGTGAGATGTCTCACTATGGGATGCGCCTCAACACGCATGCACCAGAAGCATCAATCTCATTACGCCAATCCTGATTGGCTGGTGATCTTGACGACTACGTCAGGGAATCCACCCACCCTTTAAGTAGCTTGCGCTACGTCGCAGCGTCATTCAAAATAAGCACCTCTTCTCGCTTCGCCTCAGCAAGAAGGGCCGTCTGGTGAGACATCTCACTTCATGTTACTCTGAGAACTGGGGTTACGTTAGTAACCTATAGTTCTCATTCATAACACTCCGTTCGATGTCTCACTATGGGATATTGAGACTCCCGTATTGCTAGACATGCTTATCTCGAAAATCACCAACACAAAAACAGAACTTAACAGGTAGAACCCTGTCCCCAACACGGGGCCCAGCACTGCGTGGGCCACACTTGGAGCAGAGACATCTAGCCTGTAAAAGCGGACAAAATGAGCGGCGAGGACCAGCTCGCTGCTGCACAAATGTCCTGAATGGAAACACCCTTGAACAAAGCCCAGGATGTAGCCAATCCACGAGTAAATGAGCGCGCAGGCCCGTTGGTGCCTGCAAACCCTGACTCGTATAAGCCAGAGCTATCGCCTCCACAATCCAGTGGGAGAGCCGTTGCCTGGTAACGGGCTTGCCCTTATGAGGGTTAGCCCAAGATACAAAGAGTTGGTCATTGCATCGAAACTCTTTTGACCTGTCCATATAAGTGCGCAAAGCAAGAACTGGGCACAGCAAATTCGGCCGCTGTTCCTCAGAGGAACATAGGGGTGAAGGAAATGCCTCAAGTTCAATGGGAGTGCATGAGCCAACCACTTGGGCACAAAGGCCGGGTTGGGCTTCAGCAATACTCTCGTTTGCCCCGGGGCAAACTGAGTACATGAAGGATGCACAGAGAGCGCGTGAATGTCACTGACTCGTTTGGCAGATGCCAGAGCCAGTAACAACACTGTCTTCAGTGACAGGTGTTTCATGTCAGAGTCTTCCAGGGGTTCAAATGGAGCTCGAGCGAGCCCATCTAAAACCACTGTCAAGTCCCACAGGGGCACCAGTGACCTGGAAACGGGGAGGAGCCTGCGAGCCCCTTTCATAAAACGGAGACCAAGGGATGTTGGCTAGCCGTCTTTCCCTCAAAGCCCACATGGCATGCGGCAATAGCAGCCAGGTACACTTTGATCGTGGAGAAAGCTCTGTGTTTATCAATCAGATCCTGTAGAAATGATAGAATCACACCGACAGGGCATTGAAAAGAGATGTGTTTCTTTTGAAGACACCACTCCTCAAACACCCTCCACTTACAGTCATAGAGAGACCTGGTGGAGGAAGCCCTTGCACTCTGAATAGTGTTATCACCTTCTGAGGGAGCCCCACTGTACTCAGGTTATACCACTCACGGGCCAGGCCCATAGTGCCAGGCGCTCTGGGTGTGGGTGAAAAATCATCCCCCCCGCCTGAGATAGTATGTCCCTGCGTAGCGGGAGCTGCCACGGCTGTCCGCACAGCAGCTGATATATCTCCGCCAGCCAGTACATTGCAGGCCAGTGTGGAGCTATCAGGATCAGTGTGTGGCGCTGTTCTCTCACTCTGGCCAGAGTTGGAGGTATTAGAGCCAGGGGTGGGAACGCGTACAGAAGGACCGGGGGCCAAACGTGTGCGAGCGCGTCCACGCCTAACGGTGCGTTTAGATCACACATTGAAAAGAACAGCTGACATTGAGCATTTTCTTTTGATGCGAACAGATCTACCGCGGCCCGGCCGTAACGCACCCACAGCTGACTCACAATCGTTGGATGTAGAGTCCAGTCTGCGTTATGTGGTGCACCTCTGGACAGCAATCTGCCCCGAGGTTCATCACTCCCGGTTACGTGCGTCCTCTCATAGAGAGGAGACGTCCGCAGCTCCATAAGATCAGTTTGCGTGCCAGCATGTGTAACTGGAGAGAACGCAACCCCTTGGCGGTTTATATACGATATTGTGGTCGTGTTGTCTGTCCTCACGAGGACATGATGTCCCCTGAGAAAAGGAGAAAGCGTCTTAGGGTGGAAACACCGCTAAGAGCTCCATATAATTTATGTGTGACTGTTGGAGGTCTCTGCTCCAGAGACCCCTCACAGGTCGACCTTCGTATATGCCCCCCCAGCCCGTCAGACATGCGTCCGTGGTGACCACTTTCCGCGATAGGACAGCACCCATAGGCACGCCTCGTACTAGGAGTCGGTGCAGCCAGTGGCGCAGTGCCGTTACGCATTCCACAGTGACTCACTCTCCGCGCGCCATGACGCACGGGGTCTAGTCTGAGGGCAGCTACCCAGCGCTGAAATTCCTCATGTGTAAGCGCCCAGACGTACTACCAGATGGCTGACGCCATGAGCCCCAGTAACCGCAGACATGATCTGAAGAGAACATATTTGCGTGGCTGGAAACGAGCGAGGCAAGCCCTGAAGGCTCTCACTCTCTCCGCTGACAGGCGGGCTGTGAAGGGCACCGAGCTCAGACGTAAGCCCAGGAAGAGCACCGACTGGGCTGGGGACAACATGCTCTTTTCTGTGTTTATTACAAAACCCAGGTCGAGCAGGTGTTTCATGAGGGTATTCGTCTGCGTAATAGCCTCCTGCTCCGACTGTGCCAGAAGGAGCCAGTCGTCTAAATAGGTTGCCAGGCGAATACCCTGTTGTCTTAACGGGGCTATCGCTGCCTCCGTACATCGCACAAAACACCCGTGGGCTGAGAGACAGGACCGAATTCCATTTCCTCCCCGTTTGGGAACGAGGAAGTATTTGGAATAGAAGCCGCTCTGACTCCGTTCGGAGGGTACGATGATATGGCTTTCCTTTTCTAGAAGCGAGAGAATCTCCTGCTCTAGAATGTGAGCCGACGCTCCCCGGGCTTGTGATTGCACAATGCCCGAGAAGTGAGGGGGGTGACAGCGAATTGGAGTCTGTAGCCCCGTGATATCGTCTTGAAAACCCAAGCAGAGCATGTGAGCATCTTCCACCTTTCGCTCCTCAAAGCGAGTGGAGACGTAACCATATCTCTGTTGCTGCACTCTGTGACCTTATTGGTTGTGTTATGGGCCCTCTAGTGTCTGAACACGGTGGGCATCCCAGGTTGACAACCTCGGTCGACACTGCGCATGCACGCGGTGATGGATGCGTTCACAGACCCGGTCACCGTCCGCTTTCCGAGAGAGGCGTTTACAGCCACTCTCAGAAGCGGAGCAGTCACCTGACTGTTTATTGTTATCATTGTTTTTCTTTTTAATATTCTTGACTGCGCCCTTGGCTTTAAGCCTGGAAGCGACAGTGGCAAACATTTGATTTTTAACCCAAGGTGTGTGTTTGTGTGACTCGAACAATCGGCAGGAACTGCTGCCTTTGTTGTGAAGTCTGTCTCCTCATGGCGCGAACTGGAGGATGACGTTCTGTCATCACTCGAGGCGGCGGGAAGGACGGGGGCGTGGTTGCCCCCGGAAACACATGGGCTTTGGACACGTGCGGAACACGGTCCAGGGCTGAAAGAAAACAGGGAAACCTCCAGCCCTTTCCCCGAGGGGGGGAGGGAAGGCTGTCAGGCTGCCCTCTTTTTCTTCCTTGCCTGGTGGCTGAAGGTCTGGGCGGCTCGCGCCTGTGCGGCTGCTGCCGGGACCGGGGACTTTCTTGGCCAACTCGTCCGCGCCTCGTGTCTGGTGGGAGACCGGGGCGGGCTGTGGCTTCTGCCGTCTCGGGACCTTGAACAGGGACGAGTGCGGGGCAGCCTGGGAGAAGGTCCGTCGCGGCCGTTGGAGGCGGCGGCTGGGCCTTCCGAGGAGGCAAAGCTGAAGATCCTCATTCCTTCTTCTTGGCCTCACACCGCTGTTGCATGGAGGCAAGAGCGGTGCCGAATATGCCCTCGGGGACGATTGGCATGTCCAATACGTCCTCCTTTTCCCGGTCCGGGAGGTTCGTCAGGTTACGCCACCTGGCTCTCCTGCACCACCATCATCCCCACAGCGACTTGCCTGTGGCCTGGGACTGCACAGCGCTGCACACGGAGGCAAATGTCGCGTGATCGCTGTGATCTCATCCCACACGGCCGGTTCAGGCTTAGCTGTCATGTTTGCACAGAGCTCCGCTTGGTAAGCGGTTAGATCGAGGAGATTAGCGCCTGATGGACAAAGCTGCCGCTTTGTAGGCCCGTTCGCTCATTGCTGACTGGAACCGGTCCGCCTTTGTCGGCAGTGTGGGGTTTCTGCTAGGGGCCGCAGACAACCGCGGTTGGAGGTGGGCTGCCACAAGCGGCTCCATAGGAGGCATGCGGAGCAACCCGAGTCTCCATGCCCTCAAAGTCCAGAGAGGAGGCTCCCTGGATTGGGGCTTGCTGCTGAAAGGGCGTCTCTCCAGGAGACCGACACCTCTCCAGCAGCTCTGGAAATACGGGGAGAAGTTGCCTTGTCAGACTCGCGGCTTGGGGCAAGTTCTTTCCCTCGTAGCGAGACCTGGAGGTCTCCTTGGCCACTTCCGGCCAAGGATGTCCATTCTGGACGCAGCGCGTTGACACACGGCCTGCAAGTCCATGCTGAGGCGGGGGAGCGGTGGCTCGCCTTCGCCTGGGGGAGCGGACATGGCCCCTGGCTTGGCAGCCTGAGCAGACGAGACGAAGATGTCATCTTCGCCCTCGTCCGAGTCGGATAGAAGGAACTCAGAGGTGTACTCTTCATCCTCCTCCCCATAGTCCAGCTCCAGGACATCCTCCGCGGGTGAGACCATGGTGAGGTCCAGTTGGGAGCCCCAGCTTGACACAGCGAGGGGCCCCCTTCCGCGGCTGCCGCCGCCGTTGAGTCCCACTTGACACAGCGCGGGACTCAACACCCGTGGCGGTCGCCACCATGCCTTGCTCGCCGGTCGGCAAGTTGACAGGCAGAAGGGGTCTTGTTCCGACAAGCTAGCTTGGCGCGCTAGCCGTCGGCGGAGGCTCTTGGCGGTAAAACGGGCACAGTGTTCTCTGTCTAAACCCGTCAATGCTCCCTGACTGATTCCCTGATTTCACCAGTTTAGTAATGCAAAGAGGCTGTGAGCAAAACCCGAAATTGAGATAAGAAGACGTACTGGTGGTATTTAACTAACACATATCTGGAAATCCTTTTCCTCAGCTTCACTATTATCATCCAACACTTTCCATCTGAGTTGGTCAAACCCGAAGGCCATGAGGAGGTAGGCTACAACAGGAATAACATCCTGACATGAAGAGAGCTGCACACTGTCATAATGAGCCCAACAGGAAGGTTAGAGGAGGGGCAGGTCTGATTCTGGGGGGGTTATTAAACACTGTTACAGCTATTTAGTGCAGAATAAGGAATCATTAAAAGATCAGAAATAAGCTGGAGCGCTATGAAAGTAACCAAGACGATCTTCAAATCATTTAAATAAGCAACGCAGTTTTTCTTTGTTTTCCAAAGTGGCATTATTACTTTCTGGACCTGTTCAACCCACAAACTCGGTTTAAACATCAAACGTTAATCTCAGTTAGGAATGCTATGAATAATATTCATCATAATTCATCAACATTTCACTACAGAAGTCAATGGAGAAACTGTTAAGACTTCAGCTGCTACCTGCTCCTCGTACGCTACTCAGAAAGCTCAGCATTCACACGGACCTCTCTTCAGTGTTTGTGAGGGGACTAGTCCCTGCACCGAGTCACAGGAGGCTTCCTGACGGGGCTGCAGGACCGGAGGAGAGAAAAAGAAGTGGAGACTCACCGTCTGGAGTCTGGGGCAGCTGATGGTTCTCTGGGGCAGCTGATGGTTCTCTTGAAGTCCTGGTCCTGGTCCTGGTCCTGGTCCTGCAGGTGCAGCTCTGATGTGGCGCTGTGTCTCGCTCCGTCTCTTTTTATGCTGTTTCTTCTCTTCCAGCCCCTAAAGACTGATGCAAACATTCCTAAAAACTTCTCATCTGGTTATTCGCATTTATATTTCAGAACACTTTCCAGCTTCCGAGAAGCCCCGGAGCAAATACTTTGCTTTGTGGCCCTCGTAAACAGGTTTCTAGCAAATCTCTAAATCACAGGTGTCCATCAAGGCCATCAGCCGTTGATAGCAGCCGCACTCTGAAGGGGGGGGCTTGATCCACAGAGACAATGGATGAAAAGCCCCCTCGGCCCTCGCTCAAAGAAGGACCCGATTTCAGGTTTTTGGTAGATTTCAAATAATTTTGGATTGCAGAGTAAGGACGTCTGTTTGCTTTATTCAGACGATAAATACTTTAGTAAAGCTTGAAAGGCAGGAGGAAAACCTCACTGCCCCCCCCCCCCTGAAAATAATGAGTGACAGGCTGGTAACCATAGTAACACGGCAGGGTCCGGGACAGGGGTTTTGAAAGTCTTGGGTTTCAGACTATTCAAATATTAGTAAGGTCCTAGCCAGCAAGTGAAGGTTTTGTTATCATTCTGTTATTCCTTTTTCATTTGGTTACTCACTTCATCTCTCATTTCAGTGTCATCACTTCCTGCCCTTGATTGACCCCCACCTGCGTAACCGTCCCTAATTAGTGTCACCTGTGCCCCATTGTCATCTCTCCCCTGTGTATTTACTCTGTGTTCCCCTCGTTGTCTTTGTACATGTTTCCTGTGATTTCTCTACATGTAATTCCCAGGTTTCAAAAAGCTAACATGCAAAGCAGAGCAACAGTGATCAGAATACAATAATGAGTTTTGGTGAGTCTATATATATGTTCAGGGGGTCAGAGATCAAAGAGGGCAAATAACAATAATAATGAGAAGAAGAAGAATCCTATCGATATCAAGTATGAATTCATGTGTTATGTTCGTGTGTTAATACATAACCAATAATATACTTCAATAAAGTGTATTATTTACTGAGCAGCTTTTACACCCGAGCCCCGAGAGAACATGTGCTGAAACACATTCACCTTGAAAGAAACATCAGATAACTACAATTTCTTAAAATGTAAATTAAACATTTGAATGGCATGATATCCAAAACATGTTTTTTGAGGAGTAGCTGGAATATGAATGATAAAAGAATGTAATTACAAAGATACTTCCAGAAAACCACCTCACCGGGTCAAAAGATACCCACTTATGCATCTGAGGGTTAAAATGTGTCGCTGCTTTGTTAGACAGTCAGCATAGTTCACGTTGTAGCAGTGCACTTCTTAAATTGGGATAGGTTGATAGATACACATTCTTTGAGGATTGAGACATTTTTCTGAGAGCGTCACAAAGGGAGGTTTCTCCCTTTGTGACGCTCTCAGGTTGTTGACTGCTGTCGGGGGGGGGAATGTTTAAGGTAAAAAAAAGCCAGTCGGAGCTGTTTTGAGAAATGTTTGAGTTCGGGCGTGGAGGAGAATAATCAATAATGTGGCTCATCATGTCAAATTGATCATGTGACGGATTAATGCAGCAGGTACGAGTTCATATATGACCCATATGCACAATGTTGGCCCTGAAAACCCTCTATATAATCACATGAGATAGAGTCATTGTATTGAACATGTGCTCTAGTTGCAACTTGAATGTGTCGCTGCTTTGTCAGACAGTCAGCATTAGTTCACGTTGATAGCATGAACTTCTTAAATTGGGATAGGTTGATAGACACACATTTGACTTTAATCAAACCAGAGCCCAGTCTGCTCTGATTGGTTAGCTGGCCGCTCTGTTGTGATTGGTCAACCTGCTTAGAGATGTCCCGCCCCTTAGCCTGTCACGTACAATGTGTTGGAGCGCTAGCCAATAGGAGCGTGAGTGTTATGTAGTGATGTCACTATGTTCCAGGTGTGCTGTGTGTTTCTCTCTAATCTTTTCTGTTTTATTTCATATTGAAATGAATATTTTGGAACACATCACCTTGACTCGGAGAAACTGAGATTGACAATTTGTTTGACATTTTATACATCAAAGCATAATCAGGAAAAAAAACGTTTTGCAAACTAATCCATAAAGAAAACATCGTTGCAGCTCTAATTTTTATAATAATCTAAAGTGTTTGACCCTGCGTAAAGAATACAAAACAAAGATATTTAAACACAGATATGATGTTTGACGCTGCAGGAAGTCAGCAGTGTTCCTGTCACGCACACAGGAAGCAGCTCCATGACGGCTTTAAAAAACATGTTAGAGAAACGTCCGACATTCAGAAAACAAAGGTCCGTCCGTCCGTCCGTCCGTCCGTCCGTCGCGTCCGTCCGTCCGTCCGTCCGTCCCGTAGGAACAACACCAGGTCATTCTCAATATCCCGAGGAGTCTTTCATTGATCCTCTGCACGCAGGAAACATCTCAAAGAAACGTAGAAACACTTTTTCTGAACGCAGGAATGTTCCGGAGCGTCCAGGTCTCAGAGGGAAACACTTTGTCAAATTTACAAAAATCAGATCTGAGGCCGACGGGAATGAGTCGCGGAAAGAAGAGACCCGGACCACACGGTAACGGATGTTTGGGGTTTTTGGGCCGTTTAATATCGACAGATATTTAAATATACAAACAGTATACAACAAATGTGAGGATTTACAACAAAAAAAAAAACGTTTCTCTCACTCTCGTCATCCGCCGTGTCTCTTCGAAGTTGTCCTATGTCTCTTTGAGGTCATTTTGAGTATTTTTAAAGTCATTTTGTAACTCTGAAGTAATTTTTGTATGTCTTTGAAATAGTTTTGTGTCTCTTTGAAGTTGTTTTGTGTCTCTTTTGAAGTTGGTTAGTGTCTCTTGAAGTTGTTTTGTGTCTCTTTGAAGTTGTTTTGTGTCTCTTTGAAGTTGTTTTTTGTGTCTCTTTGAAGTTGTTTTGTATGTCCTTTCAGTCGTTTTTTTTTTCTCTGTAGTCTCTTTGCGTCTTTTCAAAGTTGTCTCATGTTTCGTTGTTGTCCTTTTGAACTTTTTTGTTGTGCCTTTGAAGTCCTTTTGCGTCTCTTCAAAGTTGTCTCGTATTTCTGAGTATATTATTTGGATCATTTTGCACTGGAGACAAAGTGAGTCTTAGATTTAATTCATAAGGAATGCTCTCTTTCTGTGTTCCTGGACAGCAAATCATGGACTTGAGTCTCGATATTTAAAAACCCAGCCAAAAAAACTAACAAAAATAAGTGTATATTTAGTAATTTAGCATTCTTTAAAGTTTTTCTGTATCTCTTTTAATCCTTCGGTCTCTGTAGTGATCTCTACAAAGTGGTCTCATGTTTGGTTGTTGTCCTTTTTAACTTGTTTTGTGTCTCTTTGAAGTATTTGTTTATGTCTTTGAAGTCATTTTGCGTCTCTTCAAAGTTGTCTTACGTCTCTTTGAAGTTGTTCTGCTTCTCCTTTTTAGTCTCACCTCTTCATTTGATAAGGAATGCTCTCTTTCTGTGTTTTCAGCACCGCTCATGGACTCGTCGCAGACTCTTGATATTTAAAAGCAGCCAAAACAAACAAAAAAACTAAATATCAGGACGTCGGCCATGTCTCCCCCCCCTCCCACGGCCTCAGATCTGCAGTCTGTATGAGGAAGAGGACGATGAAGAGGAGGATGATGAAGGTCTCCTCAGTTGTCGGACTCGTCGCTGCTCTCGCGGCTGATTTCGATCTGAAGCGACGGCAGGTTATCGAGACGACTCTTTTTGATCTGCGTGGTCAGACGCTCCTGTTTCTGTTTGATCATCGCGCCCAAACCTCCTGCAGCGCCGAGTCGTCCTCCTCTTCCTCCTCCCCTCTTCCTCCCCTGCCCCCTTCTTCTTCTTCTTCTTCTTCTTCTTCTCTTCCTCCTCTCCTCCTCCCCGTCGCCCCCCCTCCTGATGCTGGAGGCGTTCTCCTTCCTCCCCGATGATGAAGAGGGGGTGAAGAGGCGCTCGTTGGCGTCGTCTCCGGCCGAGCCCAGTCTGCTCCACAGCGCTGAGAGAAGAGACACAACGTCACCATCTGATCACTGAGCTTTTATTTTGAAATAACATCCTTCACTTCCTGGAAAGATTGTTAGTCTCTGGGGCTTTTACTTTGAAAAACAAACATCATCCTGCACTTCTGTTTTATGTATTTTTCTCTCAGAGCGGTTCCTTACTTGACTTCCTGTCTTTGGATGAGTTTACTGCTCTGTCCTGATTGGCCACGCCCAGCCTGCGGTGCACGTCTCTGATTGGCTCTCTGGCAGGGGGCGTGTCCCTGGGGAGGGAGGGGAGGGGGAGCGTCCGTCGGGGAATATCGTCTCTTCCCAAACGCTGCCTCACATCTGCAGAGAGCGGGACATCAATAACATTCATATTATTCATAATACAAATAAAATACACACACACACACTCAGGTACACACACACACTCCGAGACACACACACTCAGGTACACACACTCAGGTACACACACACTCAGGTACACACACACTCAGGTACACACACACTCAGGTACACACACACTCAGAGACACACACACTCAGAGACACACACACACTCCGAGACCACACACTCAGGTACACACACATCAGGTACACACACACTCAGGTACCACACACTCAGAGACACACACACTCAGGTACACACACAGACACTCAGGTACACACACACTCAGGTACGCACACGCAGACACTCAGGTACGCACACGCAGACACTCAGGTACACACACACACACTCAGGTACACACACACTCAGAGATACACGCACACACTCAGGTACACACGCGCGCAGACACTCAGGTACACACGCACGCAGACACTCAGGTACACACGCACGCAGACACTCAGGTACACGCACGCAGACACACCCCAAACCCACACCCCACCCACACACACACACACACACACACACACACACACACACACACACACACACACACACACACACACACACACACACACACACACACACACACACACACACACACACACACACACACACACACACACACACACACACACACCACACACACAAATAATGACCTGTCTTTCCGCCGGGGGCCACCGGGGGGCTGTCTGGGGGAGAGGCCTTTCCGCTTCTCCTCCAGCAGCTGGCGGACGTCCCTCACCTTGGGGGGGGGAGACGCAGACTTAGACCCCCCCCCGGTTCCTGAGAGAAACACAAAGTTAAACACAGGTCAAATTTAAAGAGAGGAGTTAAAGGTCTCCTATTATACTATTTGTAGGCATATATCACATGTCTCTGAAGTGTCCTGCTCCAAACCCCAAACAGATCCTTGTAGCCCCCCCCCCTCTCTTCCAGCTGTTACTAAAGACATGTCTCTGAAGTGTCCTGCTCCAAACCCCAAACAGATCCTTGTAGCCCCCCCCCCTCTCTTCCAGCTGTTACTAAAGACATGTCTCTGAAGTGTCCTGCTCCAAACCCCAAACAGATCCTTGTAGCCCCCCCCTCTCTTCCAGCTGTTACTAAAGACATGTCTCTGAAGTGTCCTGCTCCAAACCCCAAACAGATCCTTGTAGCCCCCCCCTCTCTTCCAGCTGTTACTAAAGACATGTCTCTGAAGTGTCCTGCTCCAAACCCCAAACAGATCCTTGTAGCCCCCCCCCTCTCTTCCAGCTGTTACTAAAGACATGTCTCTGAAGTGTCCTGCTCCAAACCCCAAACAGATCCTTGTAGCCCCCCCCCCTCTCTTCCAGCTGTTACTAAAGACATGTCTCTGAAGTGTCCTGCTCCAAACCCCAAACAGATCCTTGTAGCCCCCCCCCTCTCTTCCAGCTGTTACTAAAGACATGTCTCTGAAGTGTCCTGCTCCAAACCCCAAACAGATCCTTGTAGCCCCCCCCCTCTCTTCCAGCTGTTACTAAAGACATGTCTCTGAAGTGTCCTGCTCCAAACCCCAAACAGATCCTTGTAGCCCCCCCCCCTCTCTTCCAGCTGTTACTAAAGACATGTCTCTGAAGTGTCCTGCTCCAAACCCCAAACAGATCCTTGTAGCCCCCCCCCCTCTCTTCCAGCTGTTACTAAGACATGTCTCTGAAGTGTCCTGCTCCAAACCCCAAACAGATCCTTGTAGCCCCCCCCCCTCTCTTCCAGCTGTTACTAAAGACATGTCTCTGAAGTGTCCTGCTCCAAACCCCAAACAGATCCTTGTAGCCCCCCCCCCTCTCTTCCAGCTGTTACTAAAGACATGTCTCTGAAGTGTCCTGCTCCAAACCCCAAACAGATCCTTGTAGCCCCCCCCCCTCTCTTCCAGCTGTTACTAAAGACATGTCTCTGAAGTGTCCTGCTCCAAACCCCAAACAGATCCTTGTAGCCCCCCCCCCCCTCTCTTCCAGCTGTTACTAAAGAGCTGACTCTGGGTCAGTAGCTTTAGAGAGAGAGTAGATCTCATCAGGAGAACTCTCCCAGCAGAAACTCAGCTAAATGCTGCCGTGATTAAACTCCATATCATGTTCCAAACCACATCAAGGATTCTCTCTGAAACAGCATGGAGCTCAAACTCTCTCTCTCTCTCAGGTTTACCACAAGGTGAGTTCCTTTTGATTTCCTGCTTCTTCACACATACTCTCTCCAGTACAGGTTAGCTCTGAGTGTTAGCATGCTAATGTAAACACAGACCATATTACTTCCAGAACACGTCTCATTGTTTCTGACAGCAACGTTTCTGATTGGCCCGTGGGTGTAAAGCCCGCCCACATTTTAGTAATGTGGTCATGACGCAGCAAATCTGGATCAGCTCCGTTTTCCCCGTTTTTAGAGATGTGGGTACGGAGGAAAGAGAGAGGGGTTTATTTCCTGACACTTTGAGAGTCTCCTGACACACCGGGGACACACCGGGGACACATGGTGATGGAGAAAAGACATCATGAAGAGCATTCTGCATGATAGGAGACCTTTAAGATACCAAGGTTTTTAAATCTCTGGTACTTCACTTCCTGCTGGAGGTTTTTCAGAGTAAGAGCGTGTACCTGATGCTCTTCAGGGTGGTGTCCAGCTCGTCGGCGTACATGGTCATCTTCTTGGTCTTCTTGGGGGAGGGGGTGGAGATCATCTTCAGCTCCAGGTCGTAGTCCATCTCGTCCGACTCCGACCAGGGGGAGGGCGAGCGAGACTGCCGGCCGCGGAGCCCCGCCCCCAACGAGCGGGAAGCCCCGCCCCTTTCCCCCACCCGATCCCCGTACTCCACCACGCGGTCGTCCTCCTCCATGTCCTCGTCTCCTTCCTCTTCTCCTTCCTCCTCCTCCTCTTCCTCCTTGATGGGTTCCTCAGGCAAGTTCACCAGGTCGGCTGCAGAGAGACACATATTAAATGGAGGTGTGGGTGTGTGTGTGTGTGTGTGTGTGTGTGTGTGTGTGTGTGTGTGTGTGTGTGTGTGTATGGAGTAGTGTTTGTGTGTGTGTGTGTGTGTGTGTATGGAGGTGTGTTTGTGTGTGTCTGAGTGTCTGTGTGTATGGAGGTATGTGTGTGTGTACCTGAGTGTCTGTGTGTGTATGGAGTAGTGTGTGTGTGTGTGTGTGTGTGTGTGTGTGTGTGTATGGAGGTGTGTGTGTACCTGAGTGTGTGTGTGTGTATGGAGGTGTGTGTGTGTGTGTGTACCTGAGTGTCTGTGTGTGTATGGAGGTGTGTGTGTGTGTGTGTACCTGAGTGTCTGTGTGTATGGAGGTGTGTGTACCCGAGTGTCTGTGTGTATGGAGTAGTGTGTGTGTGTGTGTGTCTGTGTGTATGGAGGTGTGTGTGTACCTGAGTGTGTGTGTGTGTGTATGGAGGTGTGTGTGTGTACCTGAGTGTGTGTGTATGGAGGTGTGTGTGTGTTTGTGTACCTGAGTGTCTGTGGTGTATGGAGGTGTGTGTGTACCTGAGTGTGTGTGTGTATGGAGGTGTGTGTACCTGAGTGTCTGTGTGTATGGAGGTGTGTGTGTATGGAGGTGTGTGTGTACCTGAGTGTGTGTGTGTGTGTGTGTGTGTGTGTGAATGGAGGTGTGTGTACCTGTGTGTATGTGTATGGAGGTGTGTGTGTGTGTGTACCTGAATGTCTGTGTGTGTATGGAGGTATGTGTGTACCTGAGTGTGTGTGTGTATGGAGGTGTGTGTGTACCTGAGTGAGTGTGTGTGTGAATGGAGGTATGTGTACCTGTGTGTATGTGTATGGAGTTATGTGTGTGTACCTGAGTGTCTGTGTGTGTGGAGTGTGTGTACCTGAGTGTGTGTGTGTATGTGTATGGAGGTGTGTGTGTGTGTGTGAATGGAGGTGTGTGTACCTGAGTGTGTGTGTGTATGTGTATGGAGGTGTGTGTGTGTGTGTGTAGGCCTGTTGCGATAATCGATAAATTGACTTATCGTACGATAAATAAAATGGACTCGATAACTTTTCTGAGCTCGATAAATTGCCGTTTACATAAGGATGTGACCAGCATGTTAGCCCGGCTGTGAGGGGCTCACACACAGCCAGGCTCGCTGTGAGGGGCGGGGCTCACACACAGCCAGGCTCGCTGTGAGGGGCGGGGCTCACACACAGCCAGGCTCGCTGTGAGGGGCGGGGCTCACACACAGCCAGGCACGCTGTGAGGGGTGGGGCTCACACACAGCCAGGCTCGCTGTGAGGGGCGGGGCTCACACACAGCCAGGCGCGCTGTGAGGGGCGGGGCTCACACACAGCCAGGCTCGCTGTGAGGGGCGGGGCTCACACACAGCCAGGTGCGCTGTGAGGGGCGGGGCTCACACACAGCCAGGTGCGCTGTGAGGGCGGGGCTCACACACAGCCAGGCGCGCTGTGTGGGGGGGGGCTCACACACAGCCAGGCGCGCTGTGAGGGGCGGGGCACACACACAGCCAGGCGCGCTGTGAGGGCGGGGCTCACACACAGCCAGGCGCGCTGTGAGGGGCGGGGCTCACACACAGCCAGGTGCGCTGTGAGGGGCGGGGCTCACACACAGCCAGGTGCGCTGTGAGGGGCGGGGCTCACACACAGCCAGGTGCGCTGTGAGGGGCGGGGCTCACACACAGCCAGGTCAGGACACTCCGCGTGCAGCAGTGTAGCATCCAAATTAATAATATAGAGACAAGCGGGAGACAACGTGTGACTTACTCGAGGGGAATTTAAAGTGAAATGGAATTGGTTACAAAACCTGACTACACATCTCCGGTGTGGCAGTATTTTGGATTCAAGCCAAATCAACGAGGCGAACCTACGTTTGCAATGTTGAATGTTCAATAAAAAGTTCTGTTTGAAAGGATGTACTGAATTATTATTATATATTATCGTTATGTCAGTGTTCTAAAATGGTCTGACAACGGTGCGACAATATTATCGTTTATTGCAATAATTTCCGGAAAAATGTATCGTCCAACAAAATTAATTATCGTGACAGGCCTATGTGTGTGTGTGTGTGTGTGTGTGTGTGTCTGTGTACCTGAGTGTCTGTGTGTGTGTGTGTGTGTTGTTGTGTGTGTGTGTGTGTGTGTGTGTGTCTGTGTCTGTTACCTGAGTGTCTGTGTGTGTATGGAGGTGTGTGTCCCATGTTGTCTCCAATCAGAGGTTTCTTGGTCTTGATGACGTCTCTCTGGATCCTGCGGGTGTGGAACCTCCTCTTCCTGCACACACAAACATTCAATCAGATTATAATGTATGTGTGTGTGTGTGTGTGTGTGTGTGTGTGTGTGTGTGTGTGTGGTGTGTGTGTGTGTGTGTGTATTCACCAGGAGTTGCTGAGGACTCCTCTCATGCCTCCGTAGTTTGGGTTCCCGTACTTCATGTAGTATCTGCTGCGCCGAGCTGCACCAAGCTCCTTCTTATCATCTGAACACAAACAGTTCATTTACTTTTTTTATTCACAGAGGACTCTTTAAAGTAGAGACACTACATACTGATATACACCTGAACATCAGCAGGAGAGGACTCTTTAAAGTAGAGACACTACATACTGATATACACCTGAACATCAGCAGGAGAGGACTCTTTAAAGTAGAGACACTACGTACTGATACACCTGAACATCAGCAGGAGAGGACTCTTTAAAGTAGAGACACTACATACTGATATACACCTGAACATCAGCAGGAGAGGACTCTTTAAAGTAGAGACACTACATACTGATATACACCTGAACATCAGCAGGAGAGGACTCTTTAAAGTAGAGACACTACGTACTGATATACACCTGAACATCAGCAGGAGAGGACTCTTTAAAGTAGAGACACTAAATACTGATATACACCTGAACATCAGCAGGAGAGGACTCTTTAAAGTAGAGACACTACATACTGATATACACCTGAACATCAGCAGGAGAGGACTCTTTAAAGTAGAGACATACATACTGATATACACCTGAACATCAGCAGGAGAGGACTCTTTAAAGTAGAGACACTACATACTGATATACACCTGAACATCAGCAGGAGGACTCTTTAAAGTAGAGACACTAAATACTGATATACACCTGAACATCAGCAGGAGAGGACTCTTTAAAGTAGAGACACTACATACTGATACACCTGAACATCAGCAGGAGAGGACTCTTTAAAGTAGAGACACTACGTACTGATATACACCTGAACATCAGCAGGAGAGGACTCTTTTAAAGTAGAGACACTACATACTGATATACACCTGAACATCAGCAGGAGAGGACTCTTTAAAGTAGAGACACTACATACTGATATACACCTGAACATCAGCAGGAGAGGACTCTTTAAAGTAGAGACACTACGTACTGATATACACCTGAACATCAGCAGGAGAGGACTCTTTAAAGTAGAGTCACTACATACTGATATACACCTGAACATCAGCAGGAGAGGACTCTTTAAAGTAGAGACTCTACATACTGATATACACCTGAACATCAGCAGGAGAGGACTCTTTAAAGTAGAGACACTACATACTGAAATACACCTGAACATCAGCAGGAGAGGACTCTTTAAAGTAGAGACACTACATACTGATATACACCTGAACATCAGCAGGAGAGGACTCTTTAAAGTAGAGACACTACATACTGATATACACCTGAACATCAGCAGGAGAGGACTCTTTAAAGTAGAGGAACTGACCGTGTGTTGCAAAGCGCAGCAGCAGCTTGTTTCCTTTGAAGGGTTTGATGGCGGGTCGCAGCTCGTTGCTCAGCAGAGAGTCTCTCTCCGTCAGAGACAGATCTTCCACCTGAACGTCCTCCTTCTTCTTCTGCTCCTCCACCTCGCCCTCCTTCACTTCGATCTCCTCGCTGCTCTCTTCACCTTCCTCCTCCTCTCCTCCTCCTCGTCTTGTTCCACTGCCCTCCTCTCCTCCTCATCAGACTTCTCTCCACGAACTGTCAGGTCAAACACATAATTCATGATTTAGATCCATCACCTGTCTTCTTTCTCACTAGTGGGAATATTACTGTTTGTTTACCAGGGTTTGTTTACCAGGGGTTTGTTTACCAGGGGTTTGTTACTACTGAATTTTCCCCACGGGGATTAATAAAGGTCTATCTTGTCTTATCTTATCATATTTGTCTAATATTATAGTTCCGGATTCGTAGTACAGGCCTCTGTACTACGAATCCGGTTCAACCTAACCTTGATATGTTTGTTACCCGGCTTACCTAACCCAAAACAAACGCGCTCTCGCTAAGCGGTCCTACGACGCGGGTTATCAACTCGTTAACTCAAGCCAGCCGTGTCCTATCTAGTTAGGAGCGCGTTCACATGAAAGTGGGTGGTATTTGGAGCATTCGACCAATCACAAACATGGAGAAGCGCACTGACAGCGCAGCGTCATACTTCCTGAATGAAAAGTGAACTATAATATTAGACAGATATGAAGACGTTAAACTTTAAACATCCATGACTTAAACACTTGATCCAGGATCAAAGCCACATAGCTGCACCTGCGAGGTGAATACAGCTGGTACCAGAACAAGTGTTTGAATGCGTCCATTAACAGGTTTATGATATCACTGCCCCGTCTAAGACACGATCTGACTTTAATTACATTTGACTCGAGTGTTTCCTCAACTTAATGTGTTGCTTAAAATAATACTCCTGCAGACAGTATGTGACACTGTGAGTGCTGCACGGCCAGATCCGGCTCAGCTGACTCAGATAAGGAGATATATGATACATTATGATGTGATATGATGGGACACATCCACGTCTGCACTCACAGTGCCGCGGACTGTACGTAATGTTACTTTGATCCGGTTACTTGTGT
>JAAKFY010000020.1:1137807-1145307 GCA_011823955.1 Dissostichus mawsoni
CACATCCGTTCTTTTGCTGTTAAAAACATTACATTTACAGTTTCCTTAGTGGGTTTTGGTCGATCCACACAAACAGGGGTCATGTTGAGGCTAACAGCACCAAGTCAATGGAATAAAACACAGGTAAACTGTTCACATATATTTGAGTTTTAACCAGCTTGAGTTAAAAAGGTGATTTACAGAGTTCTGTCTGAGTCACAACAGATGAAAAACCACCAAAACCCAAAGATATCTGTTAAATGTGGGGGTTACAAACAGGCCGAATTGATCATAGACAGTACCTGTATCAGATTAGTTCAATATGTTGTATTGTTTTAAATATATGCCTTTTACAGATGTAGTTAACGTTTGACCAGCTCGCATTAAAAGCAGTTAACAGTTAGCCAGTAACGGTCGCAATGCTAACAACAAAGCTACATCTACAGGTGAGTCACATCAGATGGAAAACCTTTAAAACTCAAATATATCCGTTACATTTGGGGGTTAGAAATAGGCCGAATTGATCATAGACTGTCCCTGTATCAGTAATTGAATATATATTTTATTTTATTAAATATATGCCTTATATTGCCATTAAAACCCCTAAATTCACAGTTTCTCAATTGGAGTTTGGTCCCTCTTTATACACACGTTACAAGAAGAGGCTAACGGCAACAAGTGCCTGGGATAACAAACAGGTAAACTGCTGCTAAATAGATATAGTTAACTTATAACCAGCTCGTATAAAAAGCATTTAAAAAGCATTTAACCGTTGTTAACAGTTAGCAGGTAAAGGTCACAATGCTAACAACAATGCTAATAACAAAGCTACAGCTACAGGTGAGTCACATCAGATGGAAAACCTTTAAAACTCAAAGATATCTGTTACATTTGGGGGTTAGAAACCGGCCGAATTGATCATAGACTGTCTTTGTATTAGAATAATTCAAAAATGTGGTTCTAGCTTCAAAATAACGAGTTATTTTAAACATTTAAACACTTGAGTTCACAGTTTCCTCGGGGGAGTTTGGTCTCGCTTTAAAACACGGTACAAGAAGAGGCTAAGAGCAACAAGTGACTAAAATAACAGACAGTTAACCTGCTGCTAAACACATATTTATAATTAAACCAGTTTGTGTTCAAACCGGTGTACAGGGAGCCTCCAGCCCTCGGAGAGAAAGCGGGGAGGCGGCGTGAGGAGAGGCCGACTCCCCGCTCTCTCTCTCCGGGCTGCAGGACACGCGAGTTCCCGGTCTGCAGAGGCCTCTCACCGGCAGAAGCTCCTTCAGGGACCGGCTCACCGACACCTCGTCCTCCAGCTCCCCGTCCTCCACCTCCATCGGTTCGGCCTCCCGAGCATCTTTATCCGACTCAGAGTCCGAGTCCGAGCCGCTGTCTGGTTTCACGGAGACCCGCAAGCTGCGCACCGCCGCCATGGTGCATTAAAACGGGCTGTTCTTCTGTGGTGCCGAGGAGCAGACAACAGCAACCAGCGACACCTAGTGAGGGGTTTAATGCTGGAGGAAAGGGCAGGAAGAGGGTCACCTAGTGAGGGGTTTAATGCTGGAAGAGGGCAGGAAGAGGGTCACTAGTGAGGGGTTTAATGCTGGAAGAGGGCAGGAAGAGGGTCACCTAGTGAGGGGTTTAATTCTGGAAGAGGGCAGGAAGAGGGTCACCTAGTGAGGGGTTTAATTCTGGAGAGGGCAGGAAGAGGGTCACCTAGTGAGGGGTTTAATGCTGGAAGAGGGCAGGAAGAGGGTCACCTAGTGAGGGGTTTAAATGGAGGAAAGGGCAGGAAGAGGGTCACCTAGTGAGGGGTTTAATGCTGGAAGAGGGCAGGAAGAGGGTCACCTAGTGAGGGGTTTAATGCTGGAAGGAGGGCAGGAAGAGGGTTCACCTAGTGAGGGGTTTAATGCTGGAAGAGGCAGGAAGAGGGTCACCTAGTGAGGGGTTAATGCTGGAAGAGGACAGGAAGAGGGTCACCTAGTGAGGGGTTTAATGCTGGAGGAAAGGGCAGGAAGAGGGTCACCTAGTGAGTGTTTAATGCTGGAGAAAGGGCAGGAAGAGGTTCACCTAGTGAGGGGTTTAATGCTGGAGGAAAGGGCAGGAAGAGGGTCACCTAGTGAGGGGTTTAATGCTGGAGGAGAGGGCAGGAAGAGGGTCACCTAGTGAGGGGTTTAATGCTGGAGGAAAGGGCAGGAAGAGGGTCACCTAGTGAGGGGTTTAATGCTGGAGGAAAGGGCAGGAAGAGGGTCACCTAGTGAGGGGTTTAATGCTGGAGGAGGGCAGGAAGAGGGTCACCTAGTGAGGGGTTTAATGCTGGAAGAGGGCAGGAAGAGGGTCACCTAGTGAGGGGTTTAATGCTGGAGGAAAGGGCAGGAAGAGGGTCACCTAGTGAGGTGTTTAATGCTGGAGGAAAGGGCAGGAAGAGGGTCACCTAATGAGGGGTTTAATGCTGGAGGAGGCAGGAAGAGGGTCACCTAGTGAGGGGTTTAATGCTGGAGGAAAGGGCAGGAAGAGGGTCACCTAGTGAGGGGTTTAATGCTGGAAGAGGGCAGGAAGAGGGTCACCTAGTGAGGGTTTAATGCTGGAAGAGGGCAGGAAGAGGGTCACCTAGTGAGGGGTTTAATGCTGGAGGAGGGCAGGAAGAGGGTCACTAGTGAGGGGTTTAATGCTGGAGGAGGGACGGAGAGGGTCAACTAGTGAGGGGTTTAATGCTGGAAGAGGGCAGGAAGAGGGTCACCTAGTGAGGGGTTTAATGCTGGAGGAAAGGGCAGGAAGAGGGTCACCTAGTGAGGGGTTTAATGCTGGAGGAGGGCAGGAAGAGGGTCACCTAGTGAGGGGTTTAATGCTGGAGGAGGGCAGGAAGAGGGTCACCTAGTGAGGGGTTTAATGCTGGAGGAGGGCAGGAAGAGGGTCACCTAGTGAGGTGTTTAATGCTGGAGGAGGGCAGGAAGAGGGTCACCTAGTGAGGGGTTTAATGCTGGAGGAGGGACGGATGAGGAATGAGATTCTGAGATTAAAGTTAAAAGTTCTGAGAAAAAAAGAAAACAAAGGAAACAGTTTAAGAAATACTTTTACTTTATTGAAGTTTTTACCATTTGTACAGTGTATTATTTATGTTATTATTAGATAAACAAAAATAATTTACAGGAACATGAAAATATATCACAGGAAAAAAGAAACCGACATCAGAGTGCGAACGTCTCGCCTGCAGAGACTTCAATCCGCCATCTTTGTTATTATGCTACTTCCTCCCCCTTTCAAAATAAAATATGACACTAACTTGGCAAAAACACAGAAAAGAGAGATTTTTACCTGAAATTAGAAACAGATTTTGTGCTTTCAGTGCAATTAAGACAATTATACATATTTAATATATACATGGAACATCCACAGAGCATCGTGTCATTTTAGTGCAAAGTATTCATCAGTTTTCTGTCAGTTGTTGCATCGAGCGGCAGTGAAAGTATTCTTTTTGCAGGTTTCTCCAGTGTTCAACATTTATTTTCTTTACATAAAACGTGCAGGCGTGCAGTCCGGCCCTGAAGACGAAGTCGTGAATCGATGAAACGTACAGACGGCATTCAAAGAGACGAAGAATCAACATCTACAATATGTATCTGTCAGATCGGTGGAGGCCGAAGTTCCCCGGGAACATGGGTCAAGGTGTGAAAGGTATTACTGTGAGAGTTTCTGCAGCTCAATGTAACACTTTAATACCATAAGATTTATCATGTTTTGTTATTTAAGTCAAATAAAAAAGTCTGAAGAACTTGGGAGGTGGGAGGCTGTGGCGCAGTGGGCTAGTGCGTTGGTGTTGGGATCAGGGAGCACAGGTTCAAACCCCACTGCAGTCAGCATGTCGTTGTGTCCCTGAGACACTTCACCCCAAAGTGCTCCAGTGGGGATTGCCCACAGTATAGAGTATGGAAGTCGCTTTGGATAAAAGCGTCTAACAAGTGACATGTCATGTGATGTGATGGGCTTGGCTAGGTTTAGAAGAAGGTTTGGGTTCAAATAAGTTAGTGTTAAATACGCATTTTAACCTGTAACAAAACGGTTTGGGTATAAAGAAGGTTAACGAAAGTCACGTAACTTACATTACTCCTGTGTGTTGTTTCGGATAAGTTAGATTTCAAGAGTTAGATCAAATACATGTGTTTTTACGTACCAGAGTGTAGGAATACTCTGTTACAGTAGAAGTATAAGTACTCAGATCTGGTACTTGAGTAAAAGTAGAAGTACTTAGATCTTGTACTTGAGTAAAAGTAGAAGTACTCAGATCTTGAGTAAAAGTAGAAGTACTCAGATCTTGAGTGAAAGTAGAAGTACTCAGATCTTGTACTTGAGTGAAAGTAGAAGTACTCAGATCTTGAGTAAAAGTAGAAGTGCTCAGATCTTGAGTAAAAGTAGAAGTACTCAGATCTTGAGTAAAAGTAGAAGTACTCAGATCTTGAGTAAAAGTAGAAGTACTCAGATCTTGAGTGAAAGTAGAAGTACTCAGATCTTGAGTGAAAGTAGAAGTACTCAGATCTTGAGTAAAAGTAGAAGTACTCAGATCTTGAGTAAAAGTAGAAGTACTCAGATCTTGAGTGAAAGTAGAAGTACTCAGATCTTGAGTAAAAGTAGAAGTACTCAGATCTTGAGTAAAAGTAGAAGTACTCAGATCTTGAGTAAAAGTAGAAGTACTCAGATCTTGAGTGAAAGTAGAAGTACTCAGATCTTGAGTAAAAGTAGAAGTACTCAGATCTTGAGTAAAAGTAGAAGTACTCAGATCTTGAGTAAAAGTAGAAGTACTCAGATCTTGAGTGAAAGTAGAAGTACTCAGATCTTGTACTTGAGTGAAAGTAGAAGTACTCAGATCTTGAGTAAAAGTAGAAGTACTCAGATCTTGTACTTGAGTGAAAGTAGAAGTACTCAGGTCTTGTACTTGAGTAAAAGTAAAGTACTCAGATCTTGTACTTGAGTAAAAGTAAAAGTACTCAGATCTTGTACTTGAGTAAAAGTAAAAGTAGTCAGATCTTGAGTGAAAGTAGAAGTACTCAGATCTTGTACTTGAGTGAAAGTAGAAGTACTCAGATCTTGAGTAAAAGTAAAAGTACTCAGATCTTGTACTTGAGTAAAAGTAGAAGTACTCAGATCTTGTACTTGAGTGAAAGTAGAAGTACTCAGATCTTGAGTAAAAGTAAAAGTACTCAGATCTTGTACTTGAGTGAAAGTAGAAGTACTCAGATCTTGTACTTGAGTAAAAGTAAAAGTACTCAGATCTTGTACTTGAGTAAAAGTAAAAGTAGTCAGATCTTGAGTGAAAGTAAAAGTAGTCAGATCTTGAGTGAAAGTAGAAGTACTCATCTTGAGTAAAGTAGAAGTACTCAGATCTTGTACTTGAGTGAAAGTAGAAGTACTCAGATCTTGAGTAAAAGTAAAAGTACTCAGATCTTGTACTTGAGTAAAAGTAGAAGTACTCAGATCTTGTACTTGAGTAAAAGTAAAAGTACTCAGATCTTGTACTTGAGTAAAAGTAAAAGTAGTCAGATCTTGAGTGAAAGTAGAAGTACTCAGATCTTGTACTTGAGTAAAAGTAGAAGTACTCAGATCTTGTACTTGAGTAAAAGTAAAAGTAGTCAGATCTTGAGTGAAAGTAGAAGTACTCAGATCTTGTACTTGAGTGAAAGTAGAAGTACTCAGATCTTGAGTAAAAGTAGAAGTACTCAGATCTTGTACTTGAGTGAAAGTAGAAGTACTCAGATCTTGAGTAAAAGTAAAAGTACTCAGATCTTGTACTTGAGTAAAAGTAGAAGTACTCAGATCTTGTACTTGAGTAAAAGTAAAAGTACTCAGATCTTGTACTTGAGTAAAAGTAAAAGTAGTCAGATCTTGAGTGAAAGTAGAAGTACTCAGATCTTGTACTTGAGTAAAAGTAGAATTACTCAGATCTTGTACTTGAGTAAAAGTAGAAGTACTCAGATCTTGTACTTGAGTAAAAGTAGAAGTAGTCAGATCTTGAGTGAAAGTAGAAGTACTCAGATCTTGTACTTGAGTGAAAGTAGAAGTACTCAGATCTTGAGTAAAAGTAGAAGTACTCAGATCTTGTACTTGAGTGAAAGTCAGAAGTACTCAGATCTTGAGTAAAAGTAAAAGTACTCAGATCTTGTACTTGAGTAAAAGTAGAAGTACTCAGATCTTGTACTTGAGTAAAAGTAAAAGTACTCAGATCTTGTACTTGAGTAAAAGTAAAAGTACTCAGATCTTGTACTTGAGTAAAAGTAAAAGTAGTCAGATCTTGAGTGAAAGTAGAAGTACTCAGATCTTGTACTTGAGTAAAAGTAAAAGTACTCAGATCTTGTACTTGAGTAAAAGTAAAAGTACTCAGATCTTGTACTTGAGTAAAAGTAAAGTACTCAGATCTTGTACTTGAGTAAAAGTAAAAGTACTCAGATCTTGTACTTGAGTAAAAGTAGAAGTACTCAGATCTTGTACTTGAGTAAAAGTAAAAGTACTCAGATCTTGTACTTGAGTAAAAGTAAAAGTACTCAGATCTTGTACTTGAGTAAAAGTAAAGTACTCAGATCTTGTACTTGAGTAAAAGTAGAAGTACTCAGATCTTGTTCTTGAGTAAAGTAGAAGTACTCAGATCTTGTACTTGAGTAAAAGTAGAAGTACTCAGATCTTGTACTTGAGTAAAAGTAGAAGTACTCAGATCTTGTACTTGAGTAAAAGTAGAAGTACTCAGATCTTGTCTTGAGTAAAAGTAGAAGTACCAGAGTGTAGGAATACTCTGTTACAGTAAAAGCATTCAAAATGTTCCTCAAGTGAAAGTAGAAAAGTATTCTCATCAAAATATAGTGAAAGTAGCGACAGTAAAAGTAGTGATTGTGCAGATTGGTCCATTTCAGAATAATATATATGATATGTTTTATAATGATTGATCATGAAAGTCTTCTCAAAGCTGGTAAAGGAGCAGCTAGTTTGAATGGCTTTGTATACTGCAGGGTAGCTTGAGGATTTACTCCAGGTGGAACTAAAGTCTGATTTAACACTTGGTTAGATTTCACATCATTCATCCAGATCTGTGAAGTAACTAAAGGTATTAAATACATGTAGTGGAGTAAAGTACACCATTTACCTCTGAACTGTAGGGGTAGAAGTACACAGGAGCAGAACATGGAAATACTCAAGTAAAGTACCTTAATATGCACTTAAGTACATTACTTGATTACTTGCGTCACACTAAGTACTGAAGTCACTTAAATAACCTGTGTTGTAATGTGTTTATAATATTTATTGGTGAGTAAACTAAGTGAACGTCGGCCTCCTGCTCCGATTAATACGACATCTTCAGCGTTTAACATTCAGACAGTTAAAGATACTAATACTGCACAGTACTACGCAGTACTGCAGTCAGTATACGAGCAATTACGAGAAGAAATAAAACGATTTACAGTGAATTTAAAACAGTTTCTGTTATTTTCTGATCCCTTTCTAAAAAAATGAACTGACCGTGTGAATATCAGCGTG
>JAAKFY010000020.1:1150307-1157807 GCA_011823955.1 Dissostichus mawsoni
GTGTCTCTCTGTCTGGCTGTCAATGCTCAGCAGACGAGGGAAGAGTCCTGAACGCCTCTTCACCGGAGACTTCACATTACACTGACACACACACACACACACACACACACCACACACACACACCACACACACACACACACACACACACACACACACACACACACACACACACACACACACACACACACACACACACACACACACCACACACACAGGGAAGTTACATCACACTGAGGGCGCATTTAGAGTTCACCATCTGTTCTTCTTTTTCAAGATATTTCTAACAACAGGTAGCAGCAAATAACCTAAATGAGTCGTAAATGGGTTCAGAGCTATTTACTGTTATAAGGTTAATAGAGCGGTGCAGGGAGGACGTATTTACCCTGAAGGAAGCTGCTGTTCCCTCCACTAAAAACAATGGGATTTCTCCAGAGGGTTTAGGAATATTGTAAGAAATAAGGTCTGTGGAAAAGGAACCTGTTGATGAATGCACGTTTAGTTCAGCCGGATAATCTCCACACGTCTACCCTACTTTTATAATGTTCTATCATAACTCTAATGTCCAGAAGCAAAATGCTAACGTGATGCTATAAAGGAACTGCAGCCGAGTCCAGCAGCACGACTTCAACGTCACGCCAACTTCAGATCCATATTCAAACATACAGATTCTAAATGGAACAAGTTGAAGCGTTTGTTTGAACACTTTGCAGGAGGCAGGTACTTGCTTTCAAGCAGAACAGGGCAAACTGACTTAGAGGAGTGTTCAAGTGTTCGGCGTAATGACGCACAACGTCCTCAACTTCTGTAGTCCTATTCAGCCACTTGGTAACAACCATCGTTTTTCAGACACGTCAACTCTTCAGAAATCACCAGTGGGGTCACTGCTGATGGATTTAATGTCCTAGAACAACACGTGATCCGTCTCTTCAATGTGTCTCAACCACAGACCTTATTTCCAGATATTTACCTAAATCCTATGGAGAGATCCCATTGGCTCTGAGACGAGGGAACAGGAAGTGGTGAAATGCTGACTCACTTCCTGGTTTTAGGACTCATTCCTGCACCACTCTATTGTCTTATCTTTTGTGGACAGTAGACATGATGTTTCTCCATTTCCTAGCAGGTGTGTTTTAAAGAATCCGATATGTTTATCTTTTCTGTTTGTCTCAGTCCCTCCTCTTGTATTCTTGGTGTGAACATGTGTATCAGCCCCTCCTCTTGTATTCTTGGTGTGAACATGTGGATATCAGACCCTCCTCTTGTATTCTTGGTGTGAACATGTGGATATTAGACCCTCCTCTTGTATTCTTGGTGTGAACATGTGGATATCAGACCCTCCTCTTGTATTCTTGGTGTGAACATGTGGATATCAGCCCCTCCTCTTGTATTCTTGGTGTGAACATGTGGATATCAGCCCCTCCTCTTGTATTCTTGGTGTGAACATGTGGATATCAGCCCCTCCTCTTGTATTCTTGGTGTGAACATGTGGATATCAGCCCCTCTGCAGACCTCCTGATGCAGACTGCTTGACTCTAGGATTGACCTTCTTTAAGAATAAACTCCCTAAAAGACCGTCTTATTCCAAGAATCTTCATTTCAGTAAAACAGAAAGGTTTCCTCACCATTGTAATTATTTACTGGTTTGTCTCAGTACATATTGGAAAGTCAGAATTTTGAGATTTTTAGAAACAAGTCAGAATTTTGGAAAAAGTCAGAATTTTGAGAGAAAAAAGTCAGATTTTTGGAAAATAGTCAGGATTTTGAGATTTTGAGAGAAAAATTCTCAGTAAATTTCCACCATAAAACCGAAACTGGACAGAATATTTATTTTGTTATTTTCTCACCTCGGCCAGCCCCCCCCCTCAGGCTGGTGGGCAGACCAGCCCCCCCCCTCGCCATCGTTTCCATGGAGACACTCCGCCCTCGCATCGCCCTCTGGTGGGAGGAGAGAGAGGCGATATATCATATTATTTATTATATTACAGAAAGTCAGAATTTTGAGAAAAAAGTCAGAATCTTAAAAAATAAATAAAATGGATGAGTAGTTTCTACACATTTTTGACTCTGTTTTATTAATTGTCTGTATTAATATTTAATTGAATGAGTAGAATAAAATACAATAGGAGAGGAAAAACAACATTAAGGTTCAAATAAATCCTATAATACTGCTGGATTATTATTATTATATATACACACACACACACACCTACACACACAAATACACACCACCCCTACACACCACCTTGATGGACTCCAGCAGGCCTCCGTGTGTGTGTTCGTTCTCAGATCGCCCCTCCTCCTCCAGACCTGAACCCAATCCCAGCATGCACTGGGAGCGCCGGTTCAGATCCTCTAGGAGGCTGTCCAGCAGGGCGGCGCGCGTACGCTCCTACACACACACACACACACACACACACACCACACACACACACACACACACACCACACACACACACACACACACACACACACACACACACACACACACCACACCACACACACACACACACACACACACACAACTTAGTTTGAACTACTTTTTCTGAGCTGTTCTTCTTATTCCAGTGTGAAGTCAGCAGCTTCTCCAGTATTTTCACAAGTGTATTTCTGCAGAAAGTTATGTGTGGTGTGTGTGTGTGTGTGTGTGTGTGTGTGTGTGTGTGTGTGTGTGTGTGTGTGTGTGTGTGTGTGTGTGTGTGTGTGTGTGTGTGTGTACCTCAAGTCGGGCGAATCGCTCGCTCTTGTAGCAGGCCAGCTCTGCGTTGATGAGTTTGGTGAGCAGGAACTCTCTGAACTCCGGACCCTGAACACAGCACCAGGTTCACTGTGTGTTTATAACATGTTATATATATATATATTTATAGTCAGAGTCAAACGACCTCTTCCTCTCACCTTCTTAAAAACAGCTGGACTCGGGAGGGGCGGGCCGAACGGAGGAACGTCTTCTCGGGCCGTGATGGCACCTGTCAATCACAACAAGCAGAAATAAAACATGATTTAGTGACACGTCAGCTCCAAAGCTCTCCTATCATGCAAAAGTCACTTTTTGATGTCTTCTCTACATAAATATGTGTCCCCGATGTGTCAGGAGACTCACAAAGTGATGTCTTCTCTACATCACCATGTGTCCCCGGTGTGTCCCCGGTGTGCCAGGAGACTCACAAAGTGATGTCTTCTCTACATCACCATGTGTCCCCGGTGTGTCCCCGGTGTGTCAGGAGACTCACAAAGTGATGTCTTCTCTACATCACCATGTGTCCCCGGTGTGTCCCCGGTGTGTCAGGAGACTCACAAAGTGATGTCTTTTCTACATCACCATGTGTCCCCGGTGTGTCCCCGGTGTGCCAGGAGACTCTCAAAGTGTCAGAAATAAACCCCTCTCTCTTTCCCTCCGTACCCACATCTCTAAAAACGGGATCAACGGAGTTGATCCAGATTTGCTGCGTCATGACGACATTACTAAAATGTGGGCGGGCTTTACACCCACGGGCCAATCAGAAACGTTGCTGTCAGAAACAATGAGACGTGTCCTGGAAGTAATATGGTCTGTGTTTACATTAGCATGCTAACACTCAGAGCTAACCTGTACTGGAGAGAGTATGTGTGAAGAAGCAGGAAATCTAAAGCTACTGACCCAGAGTCAGCTCTTTAGTAGCAGCTGAGAGAGAGGGGGGGGGGGCTACAAGGATCTGTTTGGGGTTTGGAGCAGGACACTTCAGAGACATGTCTTTAGTAACAGCTGGAAGAGAGGGGGGGGGGGCTACAAGGATCTGTTTGGGGTTTGGAGCAGGACACTTCAGAGACATGTCTTTATATATCTGTATATATCTGAGACCTGTAATATACGCCTACAAATAGTATAATAGGAGACCTTTGAATAACACAAAACAATAGGAAACGACAGAGGTTGTAGCAGGTGTTGTCCTCACCTTGTAGGAGTCATGATCTCCTTCAGGCTGCACCAGGATGAAGGCGTGCAGGAAGTTGGAGGCGATCATGTCGGGGACGAACGGCGTGGCGTCCTCCTGAAACACCAGTGCCACGATGTCGTTCCCGATGTGGCGTTTCCTCTGCAGCTGCAGGAGGACACAGAGGACACAGAGGACACAGAGGACACAGAGGAGCTCACAAACCACACGGGATGTCTCGTAACCAGGGGAGTAACTAGCTTCATGGAACGCCGTTAGGTAATTAAATGACAGTTATTCATCTAAATATGTATAGTTCTGTCACCACTCGGCAGTGAGTTGACCTGAGTGTGACTGGGTTTGAGGTTATGGTCAGATGTTCCCTCACTGCAGTCAGTGTGTGCTTTGTGTGACCTGCATACTTCTGATTGGTCATTGCACTTCATTGTAGATTGTAAATCAAAACATTCCAATCTTAAATCAAGTTATATTGAAGAACTTTTAATAAAAGTTTGACAGAAATCAGTGTTGAGAATTGTTTAGGACTTTTCAGCTTTATTGCTTTGTAATAAGTTACATTATTTATTACATTATTAACAGGGTAACTAGTAGGGTGGGAATCACCAGGCTCCCCACGATACCATACTATCGCGATACTTAAGCCACGATACGATAGTATTGCGATATTGCGGATCACATGGGGCATGTCCATGTCCGTCTTCCCTTCCTGGTTAAAACATGTATTTGCAATATGAATAGTTTATGTAAATAACTCAATGTGTGTTCTTTGAACCTGAAAAGTTGTTTTTGTTACTTTCATTGCGATCGTATTCATGTCTTAACTTCCTGTTTTATATACGACTATCTTTCGGAGGGATATGCTACAGTTTATATAAAGAGAAAAAATAGTTTATATAATAAAATATCGATACTTGGCGTCCGTGTATCGATACAATATCGCCACGCGAAGTATCGTGATACTATGCTGTATCGATTATTTCCCCTAATACTTAGTAATCTGTAACCTATTACATTTGAAAAGTAAGTCCCAACACTGCTCGTAACTAAATCGCCACGTAGCAGCCGCTACCTGCTGAGCGTCGCCCTCGATGAACGGCAGCTTGGTGGAGACGTGGAACATGATCTCCTGCTCTCTGTGGACGCTGTAGATCGACTGAGACCCCGTCTGTCCGTGAGACACGTCCAGACCCCCCCGAAACCTGCAGGACACATGCAGACACGCTAAGTACACACATCCTTCACTCAAGTAGAAGTACACACATCCTTCACTCAAGTAGAAGTACAGATACTCGTGTTTAAAATACTCTGGTGAAAGTAGAAGTACTGACTAAACTTCTTTACTCAAGTAAAAGTAAAGAGGCTTTGAAATGTACTTCAGTAAAAAGTACCCATAACTAGCAGCTGTTTTAAAGAGTACCTGACCTCCCTTTATATTAATAGAACAATAATGTCATTGTTAGCTAATGAATGTTTCCATGCTGAACAACGGCAACATGACAACGTTTTCATTGGTCCCTCTTCTTTAGAGAAGAGCAGGAAATGATGGATACACGGATCGTGTTCAAATCAATAGGCACGCAATGACTCTAAATAATAATGATCACGCCACCAAACACACATTCAGACTAAAGGAACCAGCCTGTTTGGAACATGGAGAAGTAGAAAGTACAGGTATTTGGGTTCAACATGTAAGAAGTAGAAAGTACAGGTATTGGGTTCAACATGTAAGAAGTAGAAAGTACAGGTATTTGGGTTCACAAGTGTAAGAAGTAGAAGTACAGGTATTTGGGTTCAACATGTGAGAAGTAGAAAGTACAGGTATTTGGGTTCAACATGAGGAGAAGTAGAAAGTACAGGTATTTGGTTCAACATGGAAGAAGTAGAAAGTACAGGTATTTGGGTTCAACATGTAAGAAGTAGAAAGTACAGGTATTTGGGTTCAACATGTAAGAAGTTGAAAGTACAGGTATTTGGGTTCAACATGTGAGAAGTAGAAAGTACAGGTATTTGTGTTCAACATGTAAGAAGTAGAAAGTACAGGTATTTGGGTTCAACATGGAAGAAGTAGAAAGTACAGGTATTTGGGTTCAACATGTAAGAAGTAGAAAGTACAGGTATTTGGGTTCAACATGGAAGAAGTAGAAAGTACAGGTATTTGGGTTCAACATGTAAGAAGTAGAAAGTACAGGTATTTGGGTTCAACATGTAAGAAGTAGAAAGTACAGGTATTTGGGTTCAACATGTAAGAAGTAGAAAGTACAGGTATTAGTGTTCAAAGTGTAAGAAGTAGAAAGTACAGGTATTAGTGTTCAACATGTAAGAAGTAGAAAGTACAGGTATTTGAGTTCAACATGTAAGAAGTAGAAAGTACAGGTATTTGGGTTCAACATGGAAGAAGTAGAAAGTACAGGTATTTGGGTTCAACATGTAAGAAGTAGAAAGTACAGGTACTTGGGTTCAACATGTAAGAAGTAGAAAGTACAGGTACTTGGGTTCAACATGTAAGAAGTAGAAAGTACAGGTACTTGGGTTCAACATGGAAGAAGTAGAAAGTACAGGTATTTGGGTTCAACATGTAATAAGTAGAAAGTACAGGTATTTGTGTTCAACATGTAAGAAGTAGAAAGTACAGGTATTGGGTTCAACATGGAAGAAGTAGAAAGTACAGGTATTTGGGTTCAACATGTAGAAGTAGAAAGTACAGGTATTTGGGTTCAACATGGAAGAAGTAGAAAGTACAGGTACTTGGGTTCAACATGGAAGAAGTAGAAAGTACAGGTATTTGGGTTCAACATGTAAGAAGTAGAAAGTACAGGTATTTGGGTTCAAAATGTAAGAAGTAGTAGAAAGTACAGGTACTTGGGTTCAACATGGAAGAAGTAGAAAGTACAGGTATTTGGTTCAACATGTAAGAAGTAGAAAGTACAGGTACTTGGGTTCAACATGGAAGAAGTAGAAAGTTCAGGTATTTGGGTTCAACATGTAAGAAGTAGAAAGTACAGGTACTTGGGTTCAACATGGAAGAAGTAGAAAGTACAGGTATTTGGGTTCAACATGGAAGAAGTAGAAAGTACAGGTATTTGGGTTCAACATGTAAGAAGTAGAAAGTACAGGTATTGGGTTCAACATGTAAGAAGTAGAAAGTACAGGTATTTGGGTTCAACATGTAAGAAGTAGAAAGTACAGGTATTTGGGTTCAAAGTGTAAGAAGTAGAAAGTACAGGTATTTGGGTTCAAAGTGTAAGAAGTAGAAAGTACAGGTATTTGTGTTCAACATGTAAGAAGTAGAAAGTACAGGTATTTGGGTTCAACATGTAAGAAGTAGAAAGTACAGGTATTAGTGTTCAAAATGTGAGAAGTAGAAAGTACAGGTATTTGGGTTCAACATGTAAGAAGTAGAAAGTACAGGTATTTGTGTTCAACATGTAAGAAGTAGAAAGTACAGGTATTTGGGTTCAACATGTGAGAAGTAGAAAGTACAGGTATTAGTGTTCAACATGTAAGAAGTAGAAAGTACAGGTATTTGAGTTCAACATGTAAGAAGTAGAAAGTACAGGTATTTGGTTCAACAT
>JAAKFY010000020.1:1162807-1182807 GCA_011823955.1 Dissostichus mawsoni
TGTTGAACACAAATACCTGTACTTTCTACTTCTTACATTTCTAACCCAAATACCTGTACTTTCTACTTCTTACATTTCTAACCCAAATACCTGTACTTTCTACTTCTTACATTTCTAACCTAAATACCTGTACTTTCTACTTCTTACATTTCTAACCCAAATACCTGTACTTTCTACTTCTTACATGTTGAACCCAAATACCTGTACTTTCTACTTCTTACACTTTGAACCCAAATACCTGTACTTTCTACTTCTTACACTTTGAACCCAAATACCTGTACTTTCTACTTCTTACATGTTGAACCCAAATACCTGTACTTTCTACTTCTTACATGTTGAACCCAAATACCTGTACTTTCTACTTCTTACATGTTGAACCCAAATACCTGTACTTTCTACTTCTTACATGTTGAACCCAAATACCTGTACTTTCTACTTCTTACACTTTGAACCCAAATACCTGTACTTTCTACTTCTTACACTTTGAACCTAAATACCTGTACTTTCTACTTCTTCCATGTTGAACCCAAATACCTGTACTTTCTACTTCTTCCATTTGAACCCAAATACCTGTACTTTCTACTTCTTACACTTTGAACCCAAATACCTGTACTTTCTACTTCTTACACTTTGAACCCAAATACCTGTACTTTCTACTTCTTACACTTTGAACCCAAATACCTGTACTTTCTACTTCTTACACTTTGAACCTAAATACCTGTACTTTCTACTTCTTACACTTTGAACCCAAATACCTGTACTTTCTACTTCTTACACTTTGAACCTAAATACCTGTACTTTCTACTTCTTCCATGTTGAACCCAAATACCTGTACTTTCTACTTCTTCCATGTTGAACCCAAATACCTGTACTTTCTACTTCTTCCATGTTGAACCAAATACCTGTACTTTCTACTTCTTCCATGTTGAACCCAAATACCTGTACTTTCTACTTCTTACATGTTGAACCCAAATACCTGTACTTTCTACTTCTTACATGTTGAACCCAAATACCTGTACTTTCTACTTCTTACATGTTGAACCCAAATACCTGTACTTTCTACTTCTTACATGTTGAACACAAATACCTGTACTTTCTACTTCTTACATGTTGAACACAATACCTGTACTTTCTACTTCTTCCATGTTGAACCCAAATACCTGTACTTTCTACTTCTTACATTTTGAACCCAAGTACCTGTACTTTCTACATCTTACACTTTGAACCCAAGTACCTGTACTTTCTACATCTTACATTTTGAACCCAAATACCTGTACTTTCTACTTCTTACATTTTGAACACAAATACCTGTACTTTCTACTTTTACATTTTGAACACAAATACCTGTACTTTCTACTTCTTCCATTTGAACAAATACCTGTACTTTCTACTTCTTACATTTGAACCCAAGTACCTGTACTTTCTACTTCTTACATTTGAACACAAATACCTGTACTTTCTACTTCTTACATGTTGAACCCAAATACCTGTACTTTCTACTTCCTACATGTTGAACCCAAATACCTGTACTTTCTACATCTTACACTTTGAACCCAAGTACCTGTACTTTCTACTTCTTACATTTTGAACCCAAATACCTGTACTTTCTACTTCTTACATTTTGAACACAAATACCTGTACTTTCTACTTCTTACATTTTGAACACAAATACCTGTACTTTCTACTTCTTCCATGTGAACAAATACCTGTACTTTCTACTTCTTACATTTTGAACCCAAGTACCTGTACTTTCTACTTCTTACATTTAAACCCAAATACCTGTACTTTCTACTTCTTACATGTTGAACACAAATACCTGTACTTTCTACTTCTTACATTTTAAACACAAATACCTGTACTTTCTACTTCTTACATTTTGAACCCAAGTACCTGTACTTTCTACTTCTTACATTTAAACACAAATACCTGTATTCTACTTCTTCCATGTTGAACACAAATACCTGTACTTTCTACTTCTTACACTTTGAACCCAAATACCTGTACTTTCTACTTCTTACACTTTGAACCCAAATACCTGTACTTTCTACTTCTTCCATTTTGAACTCAAATACCTGTACTTTCTACTTCTTACACTTTGAACTCAAATACCTGTACTTTCTACTTCTTACATGTTGAACCCAAATACCTGTACTTTCTACTTCTTCCATGTTGAACCCAAATACCTGTACTTTCTACTTCTTACATGTTGAACCCAAATACCTGTACTTTCTACTTCTTACATGTTGAACCCAAATACCTGTACTTTCTACTTCTTACATGTTGAACCCAAATACCTGTACTTTCTACTTCTTACATGTTGAACCCAAATACCTGTACTTTCTACTTCTTACATGTTGAACCCAAATACCTGTACTTTCTACTTCTTACATGTTGAACCCAAATACCTGTACTTTCTACTTCTTACATGTTGAACCCAAATACCTGTACTTTCTACTTCTTACATGTTGAACCCAAATACCTGTACTTTCTACTTCTTACATGTTGAACCCAAATACCTGTACTTTCTACTTCTTACATTTTGAACCCAAATACCTGTACTTTCTACTTCTTACACTTTGAACCCAAATACCTGTACTTTCTACTTCTTACACTTTGAACCTAAATACCTGTACTTTCTACTTCTTACACTTTGAACCCAAATACCTGTACTTTCTACTTCTTACACTTTGAACCTAAATACCTGTACTTTCTACTTCTTACATGTTGAACACAAATACCTGTACTTTCTACTTCTTCCATTTTGAACTCAAATACCTGTACTTTCTACTTCTTACATGTTGAACACAAATACCTGTACTTTCTACTTCTTCCATTTTGAACTCAAATACCTGTACTTTCTACTTCTTACATTTCTAACCTAAATACCTGTACTTTCTACTTCTTACATTTCTAACCCAAATACCTGTACTTTCTACTTCTTACATTTTGAACTCAAATACCTGTACTTTCTACTTCTTCCATGTTGAACCCAAATACTGTACTTTCTACTTCTTACATGTTGAACCCAAATACCTGTACTTTCTACTTCTTACATTTGAACTCAAATACCTGTACTTTCTACTTCTTCCATGTTGAACCCAAATACCTGTACTTTCTACTTCTTACATGTTGAACACAAATACCTGTACTTTCTACTTCTTACATGTTGAACACAAATACCTGTACTTTCTACTTCTTCCATTTTGAACTCAAATACCTGTACTTTCTACTTCTTACATGTTGAACACAAATACCTGTACTTTCTACTTCTTACATTTCTAACCCAAATACCTGTACTTTCTACTTCTTACATTTCTAACCAAATACCTGTACTTTCTACTTCTTACATTTCTAACCTAAATACCTGTACTTTCTACTTCTTACATTTCTAACCCAAATACCTGTACTTTCTACTTCTTACATGTTGAACCCAAATACCTGTACTTTCTACTTCTTACACTTTGAACCCAAATACCTGTACTTTCTACTTCTTACACTTTGAACCCAAATACCTGTACTTTCTACTTCTTACACTTTGAACCCAAATACCTGTACTTTCTACTTCTTACACTTTGAACCCAAATACCTGTACTTTCTACTTCTTCCATGTTGAACCCAAATACCTGTACTTTCTACTTCTTACACTTTGAACCAAATACCTGTACTTTCTACTTCTTACACTTTGAACCCAAATACCTGTACTTTCTACTTCTTACACTTTGAACCCAAATACCTGTACTTTCTACTTCTTACACTTTGAACCTAAATACCTGTACTTTCTACTTCTTACACTTTGAACCCAAATACCTGTACTTTCTACTTCTTACACTTTGAACCTAAATACCTGTACTTTCTACTTCTTCCATGTTGAACCCAAATACCTGTACTTTCTACTTCTTCCATGTTGAACCCAAATACCTGTACTTTCTACTTCTTCCATGTTGAACCAAATACCTGTACTTTCTACTTCTTCCATGTTGAACCCAAATACCTGTACTTTCTACTTCTTCCATGTGAACCCAAATACCTGTACTTTCTACTTCTTACATGTTGAACCCAAATACCTGTACTTTCTACTTCTTACAATGTTGAACCCAAATACCTGTACTTTCTACTTCTTACATGTTGAACCCAAATACCTGTACTTTCTACTTCTTACATGTTGAACACAAATACCTGTACTTTCTACTTCTTACATGTTGAACACAAATACCTGTACTTTCTACTTCTTACATGTTGAACCCAAATACCTGTACTTTCTACTTCTTACATGTTGAACCCAAATACCTGTACTTTCTACTTCTTACATGTTGAACCCAAATACCTGTACTTTCTACTTCTTCATGTTGAACCCAAATACCTGTACTTTCTACTTCTTACATGTTGAACCCAAATACCTGTACTTTCTACTTCTTCCATGTTGAACACAAATACCTGTACTTTCTACTTCTTACATGTTGAACCCAAATACCTGTACTTTCTACTTCTTACATGTTGAACCCAAATACCTGTACTTTCTACTTCTTCCATGTTCCAAACAGGCTGGTTCCTTTAGTCTGAATGTGTGTTTGGTGGCGTGATCATTATTATTTAGAGTCATTGCGTGCCTATTGATTTGAACACGATCTGTGTATCCATCATTTCCTGGTCTTCTCTAAAGAAGAGGGACCAATGAAAACTTTGTCATGTTGCCGTTGTTCAGCATGGAAACATTCGTTAGCTAACAATGACATTATTGTTCTATTAATATAAAGGGAGGTCAGGTACTCTTTAAAACAGCTGCTAGTTATGGGTACTTTTTACTTAAGTACATTTCAAAGCCTCTTTACTTTTACTTGAGTAAAGAAGTTTAGTCAGTACTTCTACTTTCACCAGAGTATTTTTAAACACGAGTATCTGTACTTCTACTTTCACCAGAGTATTTTTAAACACGAGTATCTGTACTTGTACTTGAGTAAAGGATGTACTTTAGCGTCTCTGTATCTAAACCATGAGGAGGAGTCAGACCTTAGCGAGCTCCGGGACGCTGGGGATCTCCGGCAGCTCCGACAGAGACAATCTGTGGTAAACACTCTTCATCCGAGACCTGAGGAAGAGGAGGACATTAAGCTGCTGATTTAAAATATATATATATATACTAATAATAGTTGTGTTGGTACCTAGTGAGAGCATGGTAAAAAAAATGTAAATTGTACAGGATGATCACATGATAAACGAATTTGTATCTGGTGATAAAATATGGTTATAAAAAAATAATTAAAACATTGAAAAATAAAAGAGTTATTAAAATAAGAAAAATAAAAATAAATGAGGGAAAAAAAAACATAATGTTTTTTTAAGTTAAAATGTTTAAAATGTAAAATAATGATAAATGAATATCTAAAGAGCGTATACCGTATGATGACGTGCAGGGTCTCCTGCTGCTCCTCCTCCTCGTGCCTCACCGACAGCAGCAGACTTCCAACGCTGCTGGCCGAGCAGGAGAAGTTCAGATGCTCCTGAGAGAGAAACCAGAGAGAAACAAAGCGTCTCTGACGACAGCAGGAGACGATCAGGGACACGTGGAACGTTTTCAGATCTGAGATTGATCAAATGTTTAAGTTCTGAGATTACATTTGAATTTTTCTGTAATTTGTTTCGTAATTTTGACTTTTTTTGTTAATTTGATTTTTTCATAGAATCCTGACTTTTTCTCAAATTTCAGACTTTTTCCGTAAATCTGCCTTTTCGGTCATTTTCACATCTCGCAAATTTGACTTTTTTCCTATTTTTGACTTTTTATCAGAATTCTGACTTTTTCTCCGATTTCTTTTTTTTCTGAGAATTCGGACTTAAATCTTGACTTTTCTGAGATTTCTGACTTTTTGCTCAGCATGCGATTAGTCTCAGAACTCCTGTTTATTTGTACTTTTGCTCAAATCCCCAAAAATGTGTTCCCATGTGTTCCCATGTGTTCCCATGTGTCCCATGTGTTCCCATGTGTTCCCATGTGTCCCATGTGTTCCCATGTGTTCCCATGTGTTCCCATGTGTTCCCATGTGTCCCATGTGTTCCCATGTGTCCCATGTGTTCCCATGTGTTCCCATGTGTTCCCATGTGTCCCATGTGTTCCCATGTGTCCCATGTGTTCCCATGTGTTCCCATGTGTCCCATGTGTTCCCATGTGTTCCCATGTGTTCCCATGTGTCCCATGTGTTCCCATGTGTCCCATGTGTTCCCATGTGTTCCCATGTGTCCCATGTGTTCCCATGTGTTCCCATGTGTTCCCATGTGTTCCCCCCTAACTTCCTCTTCACATTAAACTGTATTCATGTTATTCTGTAACCCCTCCTCACCGGCCCATGAACAGCTTCCTGTACGCTCGAGGAGCTTCTCCGATCTCCTCCAGACGATACCCATAATGCACTGGGGCTGTTCCTTCCTCCGCCCCCCCACCCTCTTCCTCCTCTTCCTCCCCCTCTCTGATCTCCAGATCCTCGATCCAGTAACCTCCGAACTCAGGTAGGATCACCTGAGGGAACGGCCCCCCCTCTCCAACACCTGGAAACACAGAAGTAAACCCAGAGCTGAATCCTAGGTCAAATGCACGCTGAATTCAAAGGTTGCACAAAACTAACGTGTAGAAATGGCAACGCAACATAAAACACAAAATACGACATAAGTAGTGCAAAGGTCACGTCACATGTCACGAGGCTCTTTGAGCATGGTTACTCTCACTGATCGTGCTGTTATGTTAAATGTTTGTTTTTCATGTATTGTGTCTTGAAATTTCAGACTTGATCTTACCATTAAAGTATTATCGAATCGTATCGTAGCACAGCAGGGATATTACCCAACATGCACTGCTTCATTTGCTTAAATTCTGCTGTTAAATTCTGTGTTTTTAAAAAGGTCTAACCTCCTCGATCCGGGGATAAGGAATGTAGTCGTCCTGAAACACAAACACACAGTTGTTACACACATTACAAACACACACACACACACACACACACACACACACACACACACACACACACACACACACACACACACACACACACACACACACACACACACACACACACACACACACACAGGTGAATGATGGTGAGTGATGATGTCTCCGAAGGGAAACTCAAGTGTTAAACGAGATGTAAACATGTTTCTGATTTCAACCTTCAGACAAACTGGAAGTTAATCATTTCTACTCTTTAGAACTTGAAGTACTTTTACTGACGGTACTTAAAGTATCATTTGATGCAAATACTTTTGTACTTTTCTTTTTTAAATGCCAGACTTTTACTGTATAACAGGATATTTCTACACTGTGGTATTCCTACTTTCACTTTAGAAAAAGACCATTTCTTCCACTGTTGTGATTGGTCAACCGCTTATATATGTCCCGCCCCTTTAGCCTATCAATGTGTTAAAGCGCTAGCCAATAGGAGTGCGAGTGTTACGTAGTGATGTCACTATGTACCGGAAGTAAACAACGGAGGCGTGAGATGGACATGACGATGGATGCATGGAAATGAGACGCATGGAAATGAGACGCATGGACATGAAGACGCATGGACATGAAGACGCATGGACATGAAGACACATGGACATGAAGACACATGGACATGAGACGCATGGACATGAAGACGCATGGACATGAAGACGTATGGACATGAGACGCATGGACATGAAAACACATGGACATGAGACGCATGGACATGAAGACGCATGGACATGAAGACGCATGGACATGAAGACGTATGGACATGAGACGCATGGACATGAAGACACATGGACATGAAGACGTATGGACATGAGACGCATGGACATGAAGACACATGGACATGAGACGCATGGACATGAAGACACATGGACATGAACACACATGGACATGAGACGCATGGACATGAAGACACAGGGACATGAAGACGCATGGACATGAGACGCATGGACATGAAGACGCATGGACATGAAGACGCATGGACATGAAGACGCATGGACATGAAGATGTATGGACATGAAGACGTATGGACATGAGACGCATGGACATGAGACGCCTGTACATGAGACGTATGGACATGAGACGCATGGACATGAGACGTATGTACATGAAGACTTATGGACATGAGAGCATGGACATGAGACGCATGGACATGAGACGCATGGACATGGACGCATGGAAATGAGACGCATGGGCATGAGACGCATGGACATGAGACGCATGGACATGAAGACGCATGGACATGAGACGTATGGACATGAGACGCATGGACATGAGACGCATGGACATGAGACGCATGGAAATGAGATGCATGGACATGAGACGCATGTACATGAGACGCATGGACATGAGACGCATGGAAATCAGACGCATGGACATGAGACGCATGGACATGAGACGCATGGACATGAGACGCATGGACATGAGACGCATGGACATGAAGATGCATGGACATGAGACGCATGGACATGAAGACGCATGGACATGAGACGCATGGACATGAGGACGTGCCTTCTGTCTCTGGGTGCGTCTTGGTCTCGGCGGCTTCAGGAAGCTGCTGATTGGTCAGAGAGAAACAAACGTTAAACTCTGGGTCCTGCAGGAGCTCAAGGAGAACAGATGTTTCTGGGGGACTATTTTCAGCGGCGGATTGATCCACGTTTGTGCCATAGTGACGTAGGTGGGATTCAGTCGGAAAATCAGAAAAAGTCTAGAAATATTACAGCTTTTTCTCCTTTTCTATATATAAGGCAAAGGGTCGGCAACCTTTTTGATATGAAGTGCCATTCAAAACATTTTTATTTTATCAGCGTGCCGACGATCGTGAATTATCAACGGGTGTGTGGACCTGTCAGCGCAACTTACATTAGGGATGCTCCGATCGCCGATCCGATCGAGTGGGCGGGGCCTATGGGTGATCTTCCATTTAAAGTGATGTTTAAAACTCAGTTAATGCTCATTCACTGGAGCTTCCACAAACAACAACCAACATAATTATTACATTCAAATGAAGTACATTATTCAAGTTTACATTAACTTTGGAGAATAACACGGGAGAGATGAGCGGAAGCGCTCTCTTTTCCTCTCTCCCCCTCTCTCTCTCTCTCTCTCTCTCTCTCTCTCTCTCTCTCTCTCTCTCCTGACAGCCTGTCAGTATCTCATGCAGCTCACTGATCCAGTAATGAGTGACCCGACAGTGAAGAATAAATATATGTATAACTAGTGTAGCTTGTTCCAGAGGTAGATCAAATAGCTAAGTGTGTCAGGTCTGACTCTCAGTGTGTGTTGCTCCGCTCACCGGTCCGTCACAGCGGGCGGAGCTGCAGGATTTCTGCTTCACACACGTTGCATAGCGCTATTTTACTGTCTTTTTCGGACACCTTAAAATACTGCCAGACTGGTGAAGCCATTTTGGCGAGCTTGTTTTGCGGCAAAAAAGTGTCATGTATTTTACGTCATGTGATCGGCTCTCGCGATCGGCATTTTTAGAGAGCACCGATCGATCGGCAGAGAGTGAATATCGGCCGATATCGATCGGAGCATCCCTAACATACATGATGCCAAATTTAACAAACAAATTTAAATAATTGGTTTAAACAGCATAATAATAAGGACGATCGTCCGTTCTGTGATTCTCCAGAACACACATGGCCAGTCCGCCCCGGTGCAGCATGTTATTTCGATGAGATATGAGCAGATCGCCACTGGGCTTTCAACTAAAGACACAGCCACGCAGAAACTGCGGCATTTGTACAGCTTGTACTGTCACGATCTTGGTGTTCTGTCACGGTTTTAGTGTTGTCTGTCTGGTAATGGGTTTTGTTTTGCTGTCCTGTTCTCCCTGTCGGTTCATTGTTTGTCTTTCCTGTCTCCCTCCATGTCAGTCACGGTCAGGTTTTTTGGTAATGTTTCTTCCTTGTGCTGCCGTTGTGTTTTAAGCCATGTTATTTGCCATCAGCTTTGAAATAAAGCTCGCTTTTGTTTATAGACCTTACCCTTTTTTGTAGTCTGCTTTTGGGTCCTACCTTTTTCGCAATCCGTAACAGAATGAACCGACCAAAATGGACCCAGCGGATATTGAAGATTTTGAGTTAGATCTGTTCGATCTAGACTTTTCCCTTCAAATTTATTATGCCGAGTGGAACCTCGTCAAGAAGGGACAAAGAGGCTATCCTCAAAGAGGCACAGATGGAGGTGGCCAACATGCCATGGTCGAGGAGCTCGTTGCCTGAATGGCTCAGAGTTTTTTCACGTAGCCCTGAGTGCCAGTCTCCATTTTCTGACCCTTTTTTGGGATCCCGCCTGGCGTTTGGAGGTCCACGGAGCCTCCAAAAGACCTCTAAAAAACGCAAGGTCAGGAAGCCATCTCGTACTCCAGTACCGGTCCACACAGCCATGGTTCCGTGCTCCAGTGCCGGCCCACACAGTCATGGTACCGTGCTCCAGTACCATCCCACACAGCCATGGTTCCGTGTTCCGGTTCCGTGCCAAGCAGCCATGGTCCCTGCTCCAATACCGGCCCACACAGCCATGTTTCCGGCTCCAGAACCGGCCCACGCAGCCATGGTTCCGGCTCCAGACCCGGCCAATACAGCCATGTTTCCGGCTCCAGAACCGGCCCCCACAGCCATGGTTCCGACTCCAGAACCGACCCATACAGCCATGGTCCCTGCTCCAGAACTGGCCCATACAGCCATGGTCCCTGCTCCAGAACCGGCCCATACAGCCATGGTTCCGGCTCCAGAACCGGCCCATACAGCCATGGTCCAGGCCTCTGTTCCGGTCCCAGCAGCCATGGTTCCGGCTCCAGTTCCAGCCATGGTTCCGGCTCAAGTACCGGACCCAGCAGCCATGGTCCCGACTCCGGCTCTTCGTCACCTGTTGGCTCTCCGGCCGACGCCAGCTCCCCGTGTCTTGTCGGCGTACCGGGCGACTCCAGCTCCTCGTCTCCTGTTGGCTCTCCGGCCGACACCTGTTTCGTCGGAGGTCCTGCCAACTCCATGTCCTGCCAACTCCATGTCCTGTCCCGTTGGGGGTCCCGCCGACTACTATTCTGCCGGGGTCCTGCCAACCCCATGTCCTGTCCCGTTAGGGGTCCCGCCGACTACTGTTCTGCCGGGGGTCCTGCCAACCCCATGTCCTGTGCCGTTGGGGGTCCCGCCGACACCTGTCTCGCCGGGGGTCCTGCCAACTCCAAGTCCTGTGCCATTGGGGTCCAGCCGACACCTGTTTCGTTGGGGGTCCTGCCAACTCCATGTCCTGTGTCGTTGGGGGTTCCGCTGAGGGTCCTGCCAACTCCATGTCCTATGTCGTTGGGGTTCCGTTGAGGGTCCTGCCAACTCCATGTCCAGTGTCGTTGGGGGTTCCGCTGAGGGTCCTGCCAACTCCATTTCCTGTTTCGTTGGGGGTTCCACCGGATTTCCTGCCAACACCTGATCCTGTCCTGTTGGGGGTCCCGCCGACACCTGCTCCTCCGGATTTCCTGCCAACACCATGTCCTGTCATGTTGGAGGTCCCGTCGACACCAGCCCATGTCCCGTCCAGGGTTCCTGCCCGGACAACACTGGTTCCTATTCTGCCAGTGGTCCAGTCGGCCACGAACCCGGTCCGTCCTTGTGCCCGGCTCCCTGACTATGCCCGCCGCGGCCTTAGCCTCTTCTCTGCCTCTGCCTTGCCCCCGGGCCGTCCGCCCGAGACCCCCACCATGAACTCTGCCTTGCCCCGGGCCGTCCGTCCGAGACCCCCACCATGAACTCTGCCTTGCCCCCGGGCCGTCCGCCCGAGACCCCCACCATGAACTCTGCCTTGCCCCCGGGCCGTCCGCCCGAGACCCCCTCCATGAACTATGCCTTGCCTCTGGGCTGTCGACCCAGACCCCACCCACCCACCCTTTTGGAAATGTTGGACTTTGTTTGGACGTCTAGAATCCGTCCCTTGAGGGGGGGGTTCTGTCACGGTTTCAGTGTTGTCTGTCTGGTAATGGGTTTTGTTTTGCTGTCCTGTTCTCCCTGTCTCTGGTCTTCCTTCCTGTGTCTGATTGGCTCATTGTGTTCACCTGTTGCCTTGTGTTTCTGCCTCCCTTACCCGGCTGTTTCTTGTCCCGTGATTACCGCTCTCTGTATTTAGTCTTGTCTTTCCCTGTGTTCCCCTGTCGGTTCATTGTTTGTCTTTCCTGTCTCCCTCCATGTCAGTCACGGTCAGGTTTTTGGTAATGTTTCTTCCTTGTGCTGCCGTTGTGTTTTATGCCATGTTATTTGCCATCAGCTTTTGAAATAAAGCTCGCTTTTGTTTATAGACCTTACCCTTTTTTGTAGTCTGCTTTTGGGTCCTACCTTTTTCGCAATCCGTAACAGGTACTGCAATTTGTGAAGTGCTTTCCTCCGCGGTGAAACGATCAGCACTGCACCACGGAGGAAAGCGGCAGAAAGTCGCCTGGAGTTAAAGAGAGCGGGGCTGCGTTGCGAGCATGGCTTCCTCCTGCAGGGAACGGGGAGACGCGCCCTGACGGCGGTCTCGTTCAGGATCCGAAAATAAAATGTAAATATTTTGCACACTTATTCCTAGTGTGCCACTGGTTACGATGCCGCGTGCCAATGGTGGCACACGTGCCAGGGGTTGCCGACCCCTGCTATAAGGTATTGTTTCTTAATATTTAATCTTAAAAACAGATTTCAGAATAAAAGCCTCACCTCCATCTTGTCCATCAGGTCGAAGAAATGAGCCGTCTGCAGGAAAAAGAGAAAAAGTGTTCATCTGTAATTTAATTCATAATAAAAATAAAATATTGCATTATTAATGATTCACCTATCAATTCTAATAAACCTATTTACTGTTATAGATTTTTTTTATTATTGATTTAGTTTTGAATTTAAATCATGATTTTAGTAAAGTTTTGATAAAAACAAATTCTTACAATCCCAGAAGAATTGAGAGTTTTTTCAGGAAGATTTAAAAGTTGTGTGTTACCTTCATGGTGGGGGGTGCGGTGCGGGGGGGGGAGGGGGGGCAGTCTCCCACGGCCACATTAGGGGCGTTCAGGAGCTCTTGTTTACTGGAGGAAAAAAGAAAAAGCAGTTATTGAATATTATTATGTTTTTTAATTATTTATTATTTATTTATTTTTAGAGTTTAATTCTGATAAACTTTGACAGCAATGGATATATTTTTCCGCGAGAGCTCCACTCTTTCTCTAAAAATATATCTCTAGCCTTTTCACACACACACACACACACAAACACACACACCTCCTCTGGCTGTTTCAGTGTGTCACTTTGGGTAGATTAATGAGGACTCTTCAGGAGGAACTACGAGACAGTTTTGAACGAGACGTCTGTTCTGTTTATTCTGCAGGATTTATAAAAACAACAACTTTTTCTTCCAGTAAATGTTTGTTGTCTTTTAGAAACTCAGATTATTTTATGTTTCTGAGTCCTGAGGGAGAGCTTAGAGTCGAGGAACAGAAAAAGGTCAGAAACAGAGAAACGTGTGTGTGTGTGTGTGTGTGTGTGTGTCTGTGTGTGTGTGTGTGTTCGATGCCTTTGAAATGTGTTTAAATCAATATAACATTTATTTTGAAAGTGTCACTTTATTAAATTAAAAGTGTATTTAAAAAGCAGACTGATAATAATTTCAAATTAAATGTATAATTCAGTAAAACAAATATTTTTAACAAAGTGTGTGTGTGTGTGTGTGTGTGTGTGTGTGTGTGTGTGTGTGTGTGTGTGTGTGTGTGTGTGGCCATTACTATACTTGTGGGGACCTAAATCTGTTTACACAGTCACGTGTGGGGACTCGCCTCCCTTATGGGGACAAAATGGAGGTCCCCATGAGGGGAATCATTCATTTTAGGGTGAAGACTTGGTTATGGTTAGGATAAGTCTCCAGGAAATGCATGTAAGTCAATGTAATGTCCCCTGAAGTGATGTATACATGGTATGTGTGTGTGTGTGTGGTGTGTGTGTGTGTGTGTGTGTGTGTGTGTGTGTGTGTGGTGTGTGTGTGTGTGTGTGTGTGTGTGTGTGTGTGTGTGTGTGTGTGTGTGTGTGTGTGTGTGTGTGTGTGTGTGTGTGTGTGTGTGTGTGTGTGTGTGTTATATAACCCTTTCTGACCTTCAGTTGAAAATAAAACCAGTTTCACTTTTAACTCGACTCTCAGCTGGTTCAATGTCTGTGCTGACAGCTGCGTGTCACAGCAGATCATCCTCACACACCACACACACACACACACACACACACACACACACACACACACACACACACACACACACACACACACACACACACACACACACACACAGATATGAAACAGTCCTGCAGGTCTTTCGATGCAGCAGACCTCCGGAGGATTTCATCGCTAACTTCAGTTTAAAACCAGACGAAAGCCTTCGAGGAACTTCACAACTGACATCTTTGAGCTGGTGGACCAATCACAGCAGAGCCTGGCCAGCTGACCAATCAGAGCAGACTGGGCTCTGGTTTCAGACAGAAACTGCACCACGACACCTCGTGGTGCAGCTCCTCTTTTCGGGTCGACCTGATTCTGGTTTTCAGATTTCTACGTGTTCATTTTACATTTATGTTCAATTTAATATTCCATTCCTTACACCCTTAATGTTTAATATCCTGCTTTATATTTTGTTAACTCTCAATGTGTATTTCAACATGTTATTTTCTACTTTTTGACGCTATTTTATTTCAATTTGAGACGTTTACGTCGTGGATTGTTTATTTCTACTCTTTTAATTTCTCTAATGGTCAATGCCTTGTCTCTTTTTGCTGCTGCAACGCAAACATTTCCCACATTGGGATGAATAAAGTACTTCTGATCTGATCTGATTGTATTTGTATGCAGGCTTTAAAGGAGCCTCGCTGCTGTCTGTAAACAGTGAGTTTTTGTAAACAGGAAGTAAACAGCAGGCGTCGTGGAGGAGTTTCAGATGTGTTTCTGCGGGCAGACACACATCCTCAGAGACAGACTTCTGCCTCCAAACACAGAGCATCTGTCACAGCCGCTCAGACCAGACCAACTCTCATCTTCAGAGTCTGGACTTCATCCTTTTCTCAAAATGAAATATATTTGTTCCTAATTCCAGAATTTGCACTCCAATCTTTTTTCTCAAAATGTCTTTTTTTGTTAAATTATAACGATATGTTTTGCTTCAAATATCACAACTCCATCGAAGTGGATCAAACCAGAGGAACTCACATCATCAGAGTCTGAGAGGACTCTTTAAAGTAGAGACACTACATACTGATATACACCTGAACATCAGCAGGAGAGGACTCTTTAAAGTAGAGACACTACATACTGATATACACCTGAACATCAGCAGGAGAGGACTCTTTAAAGTAGAGACACTACATACTGATATACACCTGAACATCAGCAGGAGAGGACTCTTTAAAGTAGAGACACTACATACTGATATACACCTGAACATCAGCAGGAGAGGACTCTTTAAAGTAGAGACTACATACTGATATACACCTGAACATCAGCAGGAGAGGACTCTTTAAAGTAGAGACACTACATACTGATATACACCTGAACATCAGCAGGAGAGGACTCTTTAAAGTAGAGACACTACATACTGATATACACCTGAACATCAGCAGGAGAGGACTCTTTAAAGTAGAGACACTACATACTGATATACCTGAACATCAGCAGGAGAGGACTCTTTAAAGTAGAGACACTACATACTGATATACACCTGAACATCAGCAGGAGAGGACTCTTTAAAGTAGAGACACTACACACTGATATACACCTGAACATCAGCAGGAGAGGACTCTTTAAAGTAGAGACACTACATACTGATATACACCTGAACATCAGCAGGAGAGGACTGTTTAAAGTAGAGACACTACATACTGATATACACCTGAACATCAGCAGGAGAGGACTCTTTAAAGTAGAGACACTACATACTGATATACACCTGAACATCAGCAGGAGAGGACTCTTTAAAGTAGAGACACTACATACTGATACACACCTGAACATCAGCAGGAGAGGACTCTTTAAAGTAGAGACACAACACACTGATATACACCTGAACATCAGCAGGAGAGGACTCTTTTAAAGTACAGACACTACATACTGATATACACCTGAACATCAGCAGGAGAGGACTCTTTAAAGTAGAGACACTACATACTGATATACACCTGAACATCAGCAGGAGAGGACTCTTTAAAGTAGAGACTACATACTGATATACACCTGAACATCAGCAGGAGAGGACTCTTTAAAGTACAGACACTACATACTGATATCACCTGAACATCAGCAGGAGAGGACTCTTTAAAGTAGAGACACTACACACTGATATACACCTGAACATCAGCAGGAGAGGACTCTTTAAAGTAGAGACTACATACTGATATACACCTGAACATCAGCAGGAGAGGACTCTTTAAAGTAGAGACACTACATACTGATATACACCTGAACATCAGCAGAGAGGACTCTTTAAAGTAGAGACACTACATACTGATATACACCTGAACATCAGCAGGACAGGACTCTTTAAAGTACAGACAAGTATGAAGCTAAATGGGAAGAATAGAGCCCCTTTAAAAATAAATAAATCTGTTTATTGAATTATTAGAAATCGCAGAGACGTCGTCTGCAAACTCACATTTTTGTTATTTTTTAGGAAAATGCTCCGGAGGAGTCGGAGCATTTTACAACGGCATGAAAAAGACAAAGCGACAGCAACAAGATCATAAATAACAGCAGGGAGAGAGGGGACCGTCTGCCCTTCACACACACACACACACACACACACACACACACACACACACACACACACACACACACACACACAACACACCACACACACACACACACACACACACACACACACACACACACACACACACCACACACACACACACACACACACACACACACACCCACACACGTGATCCGACTGTGTGGAGCTGCAGAACTACAGAAGAAGATGCTGTGTGTCCTTGTTGTTGCTCTGCTGTTAGATGTGTGGAACCACCTGAGCAGGTCTCCCTTGAAAAAGAGATCAATGATCTCAATGGGATTCTCCTGGATAAATAAAGGTTTGAAATGAAATTAATGCTTTTTTGTTGGAGGTTTTCTGCAGAAATGGGTCATTTTTTAAGGATTTGAATGCCGTTTTAAACTCTTTAATGTGTGTAAGAATCAGGACTGATTTCACGGGTCAATCGGAGGTTTATCAGATCTCATGCAGACTTTACAGATTCTACTTTTTATAGCACTGAAGTATCATCAACCCGACACATCAGCTGTTATTTGTTTATGTGTGTGTGTGTGTTTAAAAGCAGCAATGCACACATAAGCATTAGTTAGCGACACACACCACACACACATGCAACCTGATGATCACTGTGATAAAAATCTCCATAAAAACCTTCACTGTCCGTTTGTAATGTCATTGATACAAGCAGCACACACAACACGCACACGACACGCACACACACACACACACACACACACACCACACACACCACACACACACCACACACACACACCACACACACACACACACACACACACACAGAGAGAGCACAGATGGAGGACTCACCAGTGATCGTGCTGCATTGTTGGGTTGCTGTCGGATACTGAGCAGCATCTCTGCTTTATAACACACACACACACATACAAACACACACACACACACACACACACACACACACACACACATACAAACACACACACACACACATACATACAAACACACACACACACACACATACACACAAACACACACACACACACACTCTCTCTCTCGCTCCCTCTCTCTCTCAGGATTACAGCATGTTAGCTCAGGGTGTTTTGCTAATTGAACGTCATAACGTCACCGTTTATTTCGCTGATTTGTAACGAAGCCAGATTGAATTAAAGAACAGTTTCTCCATCTTCCTGTGAAACACTTGTTAGAGCACTCGCAGCAAAGAGCCCATTTTCAGAGGAAAGTCAAACATTTGAGAATTTCTGAATAAAGTCAGAAGTCCGAAAAAAAACTGATTTTTTGATAAAAATCAGAATTTTTAGATAAAAATCAGAATTTTTAGATAAAAATCAGAATTTTTAGATAAAAAAAGTCAGAATTAAAAAAAATGTCAGAATGCTGAGATTTTGAGAAAAAAGTCTAAGTTTTGAGAATTTCAAAATAAAGTCAGAATTTTGAGAATTTCAAAATAAAGTCAGAATTTTTTGAATGTAAACACTGAGTTTTATTAGAGATCGTTTTCAGAATTAGAGGATGAACCCTCTTTATTTGTCACACAGCACACACAGCACACACATTAGGCGCTTTCACACCAAGTACTTTTCCCAGGAATAGTTCCCGGAACTTTTATTTCCTGGAACTATCTCGTAGATCGCGTTCACACCGGAATAAGTCCGCTGACGTCACTTCTTCTTCTTCTTCTTCTTCTGCTTTGGGTTTACTGGCAGGCCGCAAACAACTTCACGGCCGGAAGTCCCCGGAGTTGGGGAAGGCTTCAGTAGAAGCTGCTGGGACTCCCAGCAGCTTCTACTGAAGCCTTCCGGGTAAATCGCCAGAACGCCGACACCTCTTCATCTCCACCGCTCCCATGTTTTCTTTGTGTTGCCATAAGTTAGACTCTCTGCGTTGGTGCGCTGGGCTAATGCTAATGCTAATAATGCTAATGCCAGCAAATAAAATGGCGGCTTCTCAAAACCTTTTGGAGTTTTACGGGGCGTGGTTTGCAATTCGCCCAGCCAATCAGAAATAGGAGCCATTTTCTCCCCAGGAAAGTCCCTGCTCTCTAGCAGGGACTGAAAAGGGGTGAAAAGTCCCTGCCTTGCTCGAGGGCACCACGGCAGGGGAGGAGGTGAACTGGGAAGTCTATTCGGGGACTTGAACCAGCGACCCTACGGCTCCCAGCCCCTACTGACTGAGCCACTGTAGAGAATTTTGAGAATTTCTAAATAAAGTCAGAATTTGGAGATTTTCAGAAAAACTTAGAATGTTGACTGCAGGAGGAGATATGACAATAACATCTGAGGACATCTGTAACCTCTTTATCCCCACGGACCCGCCGAAGGGGCCGAAATCACAACATCTGCAAGCAAAAGTGTCTCAGGGCTTCTTAAGATTTAATAAACTATGAATGTTTCATATCTATGTAACGGGAAGAAACTCAGCTAGCTGATCTTTTTTTATTTTTTTTTAAAAACCCTCAAAGCTAACGCTGAGCCTCTGAATTAGCCACGGGCAAAACAATCTTAAGGCCGTTAGCACAGAACTCTAGCTATACCGATCGATATACTTATTGGATCTGCACAAAAAGCCTAGCTAACATCCTGAGATTCCACAGATTATAGAAATATAAGGATCATCACTGAGCGATCAGAACTCGTGACAGGGGAAGCAAATACAGACGACACACCACGTAGCTTTAGGTAGCAACACACGGAGATATGCTGTTATTCTGATCAAAAGTCGTGTTCAATGGCATTAAAACGAGAAAAAACGCGGCAGAAGGTTAATCCATAGATTAATCTAATGTTTCTGTCACTTTGAAAAAATTATTGATAATCCATAAAACCATTTTTATGCAAGAAACGGAGAATCAAAATGAGCTACCAATGGTAGCCACCAGATGCTAGCACAGCTTCCGGTTTTTCTACGCGTCACTATCACTCCTTATTTGGTAACCTGTGTGTATGTCTGGAACTTTCCCTCGATTCCATTGGCTCTGACGGTTAGAAAGAGATGTCAATCATCCAAATCGACCAAGGGGGGCCAGAGATATGGAAAATCCACCCAAATGACCCCAGAAGTTGCTAAATATCTCTAAAAAGGTCAAATGTCACTTGTTTTGCATCAATCTTGATACAGGGTACTTATTATATGTTGTACTTTGGATTCCTAAAGCTTTTAGTCTCCTAACCCATCATCCAAGGGTAGTTTTCACTATAAGTAAAAAAGAATTTTCGGACGGACACTATCATTTACAGTTTTTTACCATGTTCAATCTGAATTTTCTTT
>JAAKFY010000020.1:1192807-1195307 GCA_011823955.1 Dissostichus mawsoni
TTCTTTTGATTCTGCTGCAACGCAAACATTTCCCAAATAATTTAGACTCAGTTTAACGTGTTCTCTCGGTTCCTCCAGTGGACTCTATTTAGACTCAGTTTAGACTCAGTTTAGACTCAGTTTGGACTCTGTTTAGACTCAGTTTAGACTCAGTTTAGAGTCAGTTTAGACTCTGTTTAGACTCTGTTTAGACTCAGTTTAGACTCAGTTTAGACTCAGTTTAGATTCTATTTAGACTCAGTTTAGACTCAGTTTAGACTCTATTTAGACTCAGTTTAGACTCAGTTTAGACTCTGTTTGGACTCAGTTTAGACTCAGTTTGGACTCAGTTTAGACTCTGTTTTTAGACTCAGTTTAGACTCAGTTTAGAGTCAGTTTAGACTCTGTTTAGACTCAGTTTAGACTCAGTTTAGATTCTATTTAGACTCAGTTTAGACTCAGTTTAGACTCTATTTAGACTCAGTTTAGACTCAGTTTAGACTCTGTTTGGACTCAGTTTAGACTCAGTTTAGACTCAGTTTGGACTCAGTTTGGACTCAGTTTTTAGACTCAGTTCAGACTCAGTTTAGACTCTATTTAGACTCAGTTTAGACTCAGTTTGGACTCAGTTCAGACTCTGTTTAGACTCAGTTTTTAGACTCAGTTTTAGACTCAGTTGTTAGACTCAGTTTAGACTCAGTTGGACTCAGTTTAGACTCTATTTAGACTCAGTTTAGACTCAGTTAGACTCAGTTTGGACTCAGTTTAGACTCAGTTTAGACTCAGTTTGGACTCAGTTCAGACTCAGTTTAGACTCAGTTTGGACTCAGTTTGGACTCAGTTTTTAGACTCAGTTTAGACTCAGTTTGGACTCAGTTCAGACTCAGTTTAGACTCAGTTTGGACTCAGTTTTTAGACTCAGTTCAGACTCAGTTTAGACTCAGTTTAGACTCAGTTTGGACTCAGTTTGGACTCAGTTTAGACTCAGTTTAGACTCTATTTAGACTCAGTTTAGACTCAGTTTAGACTCAGTTTGGACTCTATTTAGACTCAGTTTAGACTCAGTTTGGACTCAGTTTGGACTCAGTTTTAGACTCAGTTCAGACTCAGTTTAGACTCAGTTTAGACTCAGTTTAGACTCAGTTTAGACTCAGTTTGGACTCAGTTTTTAGACTCAGTTTAGACTCAGTTTAGAGTCAGTTTAGAGTCAGTTTAGACTCAGTTTGACTCAGTTTAGACTCAGTTTAGACTCTATTTAGACTCAGTTTAGACTCAGTTTAGAGTCAGTTTAGACTCAGTTTAGACTCAGTTTAGAGTCAGTTTAGACTCAGTTTAGACTCAGTTTAGACTCAGTTTAGACTCAGTTTAGACTCAGTTTAGAGTCAGTTTAGACTCAGTTTAGACTCTGTTTAGACTCAGTTTAGACTGTGTTTAGACTCAGTTTTTTAGACTCAGTTTGACTCAGTTTAGACTCAGTTTAGACTCTATTTAGACTCTATTTAGACTCTGTTTAGAGTCAGTTTAGACTCAGTTTAGACTCTATTTAGACTCAGTTTAGACTCAGTTTAGACTCAGTTTAGACTCTCTTTAGACTCAGTTTAGAGTCAGTTTAGACTCAGTTTAGACTCAGTTTTAGACTCAGTTTAGACTCAGTTTAGACTCAGTTTAGACTCTATTTAGCCTCTCTTTAGACTCAGTTTAGACTCAGTTTAGACTCAGTTTAGACTCAGTTTAGACTCTATTTAGCCTCTCTTTAGACTCAGTTTAGACTCAGTTTAGACTCAGTTTAGACTCAGTTTAGACTCAGTTTAGACTCTCTTTAGACTCAGTTTAGACTCAGTTTAGACTGTGTTTAGACTCAGTTTTTAGACTCAGTTTTAGACTCAGTTTAGACTCTATTTAGCCTCTCTTTAGACTCAGTTTAGCCTCTTTAGACTCAGTTTAGACTCAGTTTAGACTCAGTTTAGACTCAGTTTAGACTCACTTTAGACTCTATTTAGCCTCTCTTTAGACTCAGTTTAGACTCTATTTAGCCTCTCTTTAGACTCAGTTTAGCCTCAGTTTTAACGTGTCCTCCGGTCCCTCCAGCGGACGGTGCCGCCCCCTCCTTCGGGTCGGAGTCGGCCAGCAGCCGGGCCTGGAGGGATCTGCTGGCTCTCTGAGCGCCGTGGCCAGCGTGAGTCCAGGGAGAGCAGCCGCACCGGGGGAACAACCACCATCAGAACCACCAGAACCACCAGAACCATCACGACTTCCAGAGCGGAGACGAGGCCAACGACGACGGAGACGACGACTACATCGCGGCGGCGAGGGCGGCCATCGCGGCGCTCGGCAACCGGGTCGATTCCCGCTGCCGCAGCTTCAGGGACTGCAAGCCTCTGCTGATCCACAACTCCTCGGGGACGGCAGGGGGTTCCGCAGGGCGCCGGTTCAGGTACACTGAGGAGGAGGCCTGCACCCATTAGACAGGGGGCCAAACCTTTTTCACCGAGGGCCACATACAGACAAATATACGAAGGGC
>JAAKFY010000020.1:1197807-1202807 GCA_011823955.1 Dissostichus mawsoni
TGGTGTGTGTGTGCAGGGTTTAGAGGTACCCCTGGTGGCGGTGCTGCAGTGGTCGACTCCCAAGATGCCGTTCACCAACTGCATCTACACCCACTACAGGTGAGGGACACTGATAACGTTCTGATCTCTTTCAGTGTGTGTTCTCATAATGGTTTATTCATATTATTCACACATATTTCAAATCATTTTAGGATTTTTTTCGACATATTTTCTTAAATCTTTTGAAATATTTTCCACATAACTTGCACGAATAATTTTCAGATTTATTTTCAAATGTTTTCCATATTTGTTCACCTATATTTTAAACATATTAAACAATTACAATTCAGATTTTGTGACAAGTTTTTGGATGTTTTTGACCCATATTTTTCCACATATTTCACAAATCAATTCCATATATTTCTTACCAAATAACTGAGATTTGATTGAACATTTAAAAATATTTTTCAGATTTATGACGCGTTTTGGATCATTATTTTACACATATTAAAAAGAAAAAATGTGGACACATTTTGAACAAAAATGTACACATTTTCCAAATAACCGTCTTATCTTTTGGCTCATTCTCCCTTATTCTCCCTGATATTCTCCCTGATATCCTCCCTGATATTCTCCCTGATATCCTCCCTGATATCCTCCCTGATATCCTCCCTGATATTCTCCCTGATATTCTCCCTGATATTCTCCCTGATATTCTCCCTGATATTCTCCCTGATATTCTCCCTGATATCCTCCCTGATATTCTCCCTGATATCCTCCCTGATATCCTCCCTGATATCCTTCCTGATATTCTCCCTGATATTCTCCCTGATATTCTCCCTGATATCCTCCCTGATATCCTTCCTGATATCCTCCCTGATATTCTCCCTGATATTTCTTCCTGATATTCTCCCTGATATCCTCCCTGATATTCTTCCTGATATTCTTCCCGATATTCTTCCCGATATTCTCCCTGATATTCTCCCTGATATTCTCCCTGATATTCTCCCTGATATCCTCCCTGATATCCTTCCTGATATTCTCCCTGATATTCTCCCTTATTCTCCCTGATATTCTCCCTGATATCCTTCCTGATATTCTTCCTGATATTCTCCCTGATATCCTCCCTGATATCCTTCTGATATTCTCCCTTATTCTCCCTGATATTCTCCCTTATTCTCCCTGATATTCTCCCTGATATTCTCCCTGATATTCTCCCTTATTCTCCCTGATATTCTCCCTTATTCTCCCTGATATTCTCCCTGATATTCTCCCTTATTCTCCCTGATATTCTCCCTGATATTCTCCCTGATATTCTCCCTGATATTCTCCCTGATATCCTTCCTGATATCTCCCTGATATTCTTCCTGATATCCTTCCTGATATTCTCCCTGATATTCTTCCTGATATCCTCCCTGATATTCTCCCTGATATCCTTCCTGATATCCTTCCTGATATTCTCCCTGATATTCTCCCTGATATCCTTCCTGATATTCTCCCTGATATTCTCCCTGATATTCTCCCTGATATTCTCCTGATATTCTCCCTTATTCTCCCTGATATTCTCCCTGATATTCTCCCTTATTCTCCCTGATATTCTCCCTGATATTCTCCCTGATATTCTCCCTGATATTCTCCCTGATATTCTCCCTGATATCCTTCCTGATATTCTCCCTGATATTCTTCCTGATATCCTTCCTGATATTCTCCCTGATATTCTTCCTGATATTCTCCCTGATATTCTCCCTGATATCCTTCCTGATATCCTTCCTGATATTCTCCCTGATATTCTCCCTGATATCCTTCCTGATATTCTTCCTGATATTCTCCTGATATTCTCCCTGATATTCTCCCTGATATTCTCCCTGATATCCTTCCTGATATTCCCCTGATATTCTCCCTGATATCCTTCCTGATATTCTCCCTGATATTCTCCCTGATATTCTCCCTTATTCTCCCTGATATCCTCCCTGATATTCTCCCTGATATCCTCCCTGATATTCTCCCTGATATTCTTCCTGATATTCTCCCTGATATTCTCCCTGATATTCTCCCTGATATTCTTCCTGATATTCTCCCTGATATTCTCCCTGATATCCTCCCTGATATCCTCCCTGATATCCTCCCTGATATCCTCCCTGATATTCTCCCTGATATCCTCCCTGATATTCTCCCTGATATCCTCCCTGATATTCTCCCTGATATTCTTCCTGATATTCTCCCTGATATTCTCCCTGATATTCTCCCTGATATTCTTCCTGATATCCTCCCTGATATCCTCCCTGATATCCTTCCTGATATTCTCCCTGATATTCTCCCTGATATCCTCCCTGATATCCTTCCTGATATTCTTCCTGATATTCTCCCTGATATCCTCCCTGATATCCTTCCTGATATTCTCCCTGATATTCTCCCTGATATCCTCCCTGATATCCTCCCTGATATCCTTCCTGATATTCTCCCTGATATTCTTCCTGATATTCTCCTGATATCCTCCCTGATATCCTTCCTGATATCCTCCCTGATATCCTTCCTGATATTCTTCCTGATATTCTCCCTGATATCCTCCCTGATATCCTTCCTGATATTCTCCCTGATATTCTCCCTGATATCCTTCCTGATATCCTTCCTGATATTCTCCCTGATATTCTTCCTGATATTCTCCCTGATATCCTCCCTGATATTCTTCCTGATATTCTTCCTGATATTCTCCCTGATATTCTTCCTGATATTCTCCCTGATATTCTCCCTGATATCCTTCCTGATATTCTTCCTGATATTCTTCCTGATATTCTCCCTGATATTCTCCCTGATATTCTCCCTGATATTCTTCCTGATATTCTCCCTGATATTCTCCCTGATATCCTCCCTGATATCCTTCCTGATATTCTCCCTGATATTCTCCCTGATATCCTTCCTGATATCCTCCCTGATATCCTTCCTGATATTCTTCCTGATATTCTCCCTGATATTCTTCCTGATATTCTCCCTGATATCCTTCCTGATATTCTTCCTGATATTCTCCCTGATATTCTTCCTGATATTCTCCCTGATATCCTTCCTGATATCCTTCCTGATATTCTTCCTGATATCCTTCCTGATATTCTCCCTGATATTCTCCCTGATATCCTTCCTGATATCCTCCCTGATATCCTTCCTGATATTCTTCCTGATATTCTCCCTGATATTCTTCCTGATATCTCCCTGATATCCTCCCTGATATTCTCCCTGATATTCTTCCTGATATTCTTCCTGATATTCTCCCTGATATTCTCCCTGATATTCTCCCTGATATTCTCCCTGATATTCTTCCTGATATTCTCCCTGATATTCTCCCATATCCTTCCTGATATTCTCCCTGATATTCTCCCTGATATTCTCCTGATATTCTCCCTGATATCCTCCCTGATATTCTCCCTGATATTCTCCCTGATATTCTCCCTGATATTCTCCCTGATATTCTCCCTGATATTCTCCCTGATATCCTCCCTGATATTCTCCCTGATATCCTCCCTGATATCCTCCCTGATATCCTTCCTGATATTCTCCCTGATATTCTCCCTGATATTCTCCCTGATATCCTCCTGATATCCTTCCTGATATCCTCCCTGATATTCTCCCTGATATTCTTCCTGATATTCTCCCTGATATCCTCCCTGATATTCTTCCTGATATTCTTCCCGATATTCTTCCCGATATTCTCCCTGATATTCTCCCTGATATTCTCCCTGATATTCTCCCTGATATCCTCCCTGATATCCTTCCTGATATTCTCCCTGATATTCTCCCTTATTCTCCCTGATATTCTCCCTGATATCCTTCCTGATATTCTTCCTGATATTCTCCCTGATATCCTCCCTGATATCCTTCCTGATATTCTCCCTTATTCTCCCTGATATTCTCCCTTATTCTCCCTGATATTCTCCCTGATATTCTCCCTGATATTCTCCCTTATTCTCCCTGATATTCTCCCTTATTCTCCCTGATATTCTCCCTGATATTCTCCCTTATTCTCCCTGATATTCTCCCTGATATTCTCCCTGATATCTCCCTGATATTCTCCCTGATATCCTTCCTGATATTCTCCTGATATTCTTCCTGATATCCTTCCTGATATTCTCCCTGATATTCTTCCTGATATCCTCCCTGATATTCTCCCTGATATCCTTCCTGATATCCTTCCTGATATCTCCCTGATATTCTCCCTGATATCCTTCCTGATATTCTCCCTGATATTCTCCCTGATATTCTCCCTGATATTCTCCCTGATATTCTCCCTTATTCTCCCTGATATTCTCCCTGATATTCTCCCTTATTCTCCCTGATATTCTCCCTGATATTCTCCCTGATATTCTCCCTGATTTCTCCCTGATATTCTCCCTGATATCCTTCCTGATATTCTCCCTGATATTCTTCCTGATATCCTTCCTGATATTCTCCCTGATATTCTTCCTGATATTCTCCCTGATATCTCCCTGATATCCTTCCTGATATCCTTCCTGATATTCTCCCTGATATTCTCCCTGATATCCTTCCTGATATTCTTCCTGATATTCTCCCTGATATTCTCCCTGATATTCTCCCTGATATTCTCCCTGATATCCTTCCTGATATTCTCCCTGATATTCTCCCTGATATCCTTCCTGATATTCTCCCTGATATTCTCCCTGATATTCTCCCTTATTTCTCCCTGATATCCTCCCTGATATTCTCCCTGATATCCTCCCTGATATTCTCCCTGATATTCTTCCTGATATTCTCCCTGATATTCTCCCTGATATTCTCCCTGATATTCTTCCTGATATTCTCCCTGATATTCTCCCTGATATCCTCCCTGATTCCTCCCTGATATCCTCCCTGATATCCTCCCTGATATTCTCCTGATATCCTCCCTGATATTCTCCCTGATATCCTCCCTGATATTCTCCCTGATATTCTTCCTGATATTCTCCCTGATATTCTCCCTGATATTCTCCCTGATATTCTTCCTGATATCCTCCCTGATATCCTCCCTGATATCC